>VCCN01004667.1:2717978-2728169 GCA_006491835.1 Architeuthis dux
AATAATAATAATAATAATAATAATAATTATTATTATGGTGTGTTATTTATAACAATAGTACTCAATATTAGTTAAAATAGAGCTTTTATATATGATGGTATATCCACGACAAATCTGTTTCTCAGTTATTAAGAAATCTTAAGATGGAAAATGATCTTAACATGTATACTTTGTTACCCCGATCTATAATTCCGTTGAGATCTTGTACCAACGTTTTTAAATTTGAATTTAAGGAATTATGTCTGCGGTTGTTTTTTTAAATCAAATCCGGTGGTATAAAATGTTTTAGATTTTGAAGGTTATACGTTTGTTATTTTAAAAATAAAAATAGCTAAAGCTTAAAGGAGTGTATTTACAATATTAATAAGAAATGATACATATAAGAGGTATTACTGGGTGGGAGAAAAAATAAAAATAAAACATAGACGCATGCTAAACTACATAACTTAGTTATCGTAAGGTTTACGCTTATGATATTAGTCATTAAAGATGTTGTCTGGATTATAATTATCAAAATATTTTAATAAAAAACCTTGTTTGTGGCGGCACTTGCTAATAAGTTCATTTTTAGAATTTAAGAGTTGTTGTTCATTCGGGAATTCAATTATGTTTAATTCTTCTTCTAAATACAATTGGCATGTCTGTAATGCGTTTTTACATTCCGGTGTTGAAGTAATGTATAGTAAAATCTTTGGTCATTGGGTTTTTCTATTGAGCTTATAGTCGCAGTGTATATTACTCTAGGAGTGTTTATTTCAGGTGTTTTCATGATGATTTCTGTTGTATTTTTTAATGATTTTACCCATGTTCTTAGTGCAGGAGTAGCTGGTTTTAAGGGTGTTTTGTTGAATATCTTATGTAAGATATTGTCGTTAGGGAAATGTTGGCATTTACTTTTAAATTGTAGGGGTTGGGGGTTAAACCAAATAATGTTTATTTTACGTCGGTTTGTTTTGTAAATCATGGTTTTGTATTCTAGTTTTGGTTTTAATTTGATAAATATTAAGGCATTTTGGTAAGGTTCCTTTATATTATCGAATATTATTTTCTTTCTTTTTTTAGTTGTTGATTAGCCTTTTTCTATGGGTATGGGTATTTGTTTGATTATACTTGGTGGGTGGTTTGAGCCCGAATTGATGTATATTGGTGTGTTGTTGTCTTTTATAAAAGGGCTGTATGTATTGTTGTATGAGTTAAAATTTATGTCTAAGTAACTGACTTCTTTAAGTTGTGTTTCGATTTCTATGTTAAACCCTATTTATTTAAAAATATTTATTAATGCTTTTCTAGTTTTGTCGGTTGTTTGTTTGTTGTATTCATGTAAGACAATTAAGCCATCGTCCCTGTAAATACCTATGTTTTGTTTGTCAATATCTTTGTGTATGTTTTTAAGGATGTACATCCCAGTGAGTTCCCAGATTCCTGCGGAGTCATACGAACCCATCGTTACGTTGAAAAGGTTGTTGTTGTTTTTTTAATCCAAACTTCCTCGTTATGGTATAATACAGTTTTCCTGCAGTGTTTAATTATTTTTATATCATTAAACAACACACCTAACTGTTCATTTATGCATATCTGGTTAAATACGACGGACAAGGAACATCTTGTTAATTTGTATTATTTTCTTCTTGTACTGTAAGAGAACGTATGTTTGGATCCATGGAGTGTACCAAAAGTGTTATCATAGCGCTTTCGTCTAAACAATTACCCATTTTCAATGTCTTTGACAGTTCCATAATTATTTCATCCACGGTGTGTTCGGCTTAGCCATTATTGTGTTTTAAGTAGTGGGAAAAGTTAATTCTAAGTTTGGAGGGATTTCAATTGTAAAATACATTCAAAACTCCCTGACCCTGGCCGAAGAACATTTTAGTAAGTGTTGGATACCTCTTTTTAATAACTAAGGCTTCCAAGATTATTAGTTTGTTTTTGCAATTCCATCTGTATAATATATGGGCGTTATCTACAAGTATCTTACGTATAGGGGTTGCCAAAGGCATGTGTGTATTTATATGTTGACACTTTGGTCCGATAGGTGGCAAGTTAGGCGTCTGGATAAGGTGGTAGTTGTGTGTCCAACGTAGGCATTTAGGAGTTGTTTTTGATAGGGGACACAGTCCCACAAACAGCAGGTGAACTCATAAACGACGTTGGTCAGACTACTTGAGGGTTTTTGTCAAGACTGGTTGTTGCTAATAATGAGATTAGCAGTTTTACAATTTTTATATTAGATTATTATTTTTTTCCGGTTCAACGGAGGAGGTGCATTGTTGTATTATTCGTTTATAGCAGATTCATCATGTTTGTACTTTTGGTGAAATTGGTTACAGTAGAAAAGATTTATAGTTTTTTTTTGGTTTCTATGTTTTTTAGTTTTATCATAGAGTTTCTTTAGAAATAATTCAATGTGGTTGTCAACAATGTAGTTGGGAAAACCATTATTTATTAGCGTTAGTTTGATGTTGGAAAGTTCTTTGTAGAATAACGTGCGGGAAGAGGAGATTGAATGTGCTGTGTTAATACAGTTCTTAATGACTGCTATTTTGTATATGTGCAGACATAATCTTACAATTGAGATGACAAGAATTCAGGCTTGTTGGTTTCTTATATAGGGTGGAAGTGAAGATATTATTATTGGATTCAACAAGAACGTCTAGAAATGGGATTTTCTTTTGTTATTAATTCGTAGGTGAAATTAAGCACGGTATCTTGTTCGACGGCACATTTAACGTTTTCGAATTCTTTTAGGTTACTAGCTAGAATGAAAATATCGACATATCGGACATAAAATGGGCAGAACACAAAAGGGGGTGGAATTACACACGTGTAAATTATTTACGTCTCCTTTTCAAACAATAATAAAGAAAATATTCTATATTTAGCACAAACAATGTACTGTTTTTAGCAGATTGAGTGTCATGGCTTATTTGGTAAAAGTATGTATTTCATGTGCATTGGTTGAGTTCCTGCGTGTAAATATTTCCCTACCTCTATTTTCAGAAAATATATACGTATTTATGTTTGTAATTTATATTAAATAATGTTTAAGGTAGTTTTATGACGAACTTTCAAAGATCGTCAAACAAATGCTTTTGGGAGCAAGAAAAAATAAAGGTTCATTTTAAGAAGCATCTGCATGGCTTTTAGTCAGGTCCGAGCTAAGACAACAGAGATTGGCGCCTTCTGCTAATGCAGTGGTTTTGAACCTTTTTTTGTTACATGTCCTCTTTTACTATTAAAAGAAGTATGTTAATAATACATCATGTGGCAAAAATAACCTCATCTCATAAATCATTGAATACTGACAAACTGTGTGTGTGTGTGTGTGTTTTGTGTGTACGCATGTACATTAATAAGTCTGGGGCCTAATGATTAAAAAGCATTTATTTTATACAACAAATATGGATTTCTCACCGTAAACCCCTCCGTTGTTAATGCCCTTAATTCAATAGTGAATATTAATCACGTAGATCGAACATTATATAGTGAATATTAGAGGTCAAAATATAGTTAATAACAACGTATCAGGCTACGGACTTATTGATCCAATATCGTAGATATACATACTCCACATAATCATTTCATAAAGAATGAACAGAACACAGAAAATGTAACGTAGGTAATCATTATTCTATTAACAAACTAGCAAAAGGGTTTAATTTCTTTAATATTTCCTTGTTTGTTTACATTATACACAATGTCCTGAGAATGTTTTGAATAAAATCAACCATACCTCTTTTGTTCTAGCGTTTTAGCTATTGGTATCTCGAGCCATTTTGCAGGAGTTTCATCCGTACAGAATGCTCCAATATTTCAATATTGTCCAACAAATTTTCACTTGTCCAACAGATACCTAAATTCAATTCATCATCATCACCAGCCTTTTAGCGTCCGTCGTTGGATATAGACGTTCCTCAAGATTTTCCAGATCTCTCTATCAGTCACGGAGCTAAAACTTTCTGAACTTGTCCGGTGGTCACGCCATCTTATTTTTTTCGGTCAGGGTTTCGCATATGACCCCTGGAGATCCACATTGTCAGTCGTGATGTCCAGTGATTGACTGACATTCTTGAAACATGACCAGCCCATTGCTATTTGAGTTGTCTAATGGTTTCTATGATATGTCCGACCCTTGTTTGTTTTCTAATATAATGAGATATCTTGTGATCTCTCCGTGTGGTGTTGAGCATGATTCTTCCTCTCCCGTGCCCGTTGCATTGTTCTCAGTTTGAGGGCCAATCTATTGGTTAGTTTCAGCTACATAGTTGACTATCAGGAGGATGAATTGGTTGTAGACCCTTCTTTCTAGGGCAAATGAGATGTTCGTGTTCTTGAAGATTGAACTTGCTCTACCGGAAGCTGGCCAACTTAGAGTGATTCTTCGCTTGATTTCTTCTTATTTAAGGATTTGTCCTAAGTAGATGTAGTGGTCTACTTTCTTTAGCTTTCCGATTCTGTCTTTATACGCAACGTGTTTGTCGCATATGAAATTTGTTTTTTACTGACGTTCATGTAAAAAACAACTTTCTTGCTTTATTCATTCAGTTCGTGTAGCATTATTTGGAGATCATTAATTTTTTCAGCAAAAGGACGATGTCGTCAGCAAATCTGAGTTTACTTAGGTATTCGCCGTCTATTCTTATTCCTTTTTTTGCCCAGTCTATGATTTGGAAGATCATCTCGAGGCAGACTGTGGAAGTAAGAATTGGCAGATGCATATAATGATAAAACCATTTTCTTTCACGATGACTGAATGTCATATCAACCAGTTTATTTATTTAATGATGATTTCACCAAAAGATTATTAGGATTTTCTGCTTAGAACGTGGGAAATTATGTTGATTTTTTAAAATGTTGCCACATAGGGAATTGAAATAGGAAGAGTGTGTTGCACGAAGTAGAGAGTGACTACCTACCTGACTTCGAAGATAAACATCCGAAATCCTGGATTTCGCCTAGACTCAAACGCTGTCCATTGTGACAGGTGGGAGATATGTAACTATTTTACTCACGAGGCAAACTTTCTTTTGCGTGCATGCGATTTGATCTATGAATCCTTTGATCTAGTATCCTCATCATTATTGTTTTTAACAATACTTTTAAAAGCACGTGTTTAGTTTTTATCTGCTGTATGTTGCATGCAGTAATCGTTGAGTGTCGAAAAGGCTTTTATTCATTAATTCATTTATTTATCTTACATGGGGTAGAAGCCAAGTTTCCTCTAAAGATTTGACTCGAAGAGAATCGGAAAGCCATAATCTGTTGAGAGACAATGAAACCAAACATAGCAGACCGTATGTAGAGCGAAGTGTGATCATACTTTCCGGCTTTTGGCTAGATTATTTTGTTTCTGCTTCCTTTGTTTTTCCAAAATCCATTTCTCTTTATAGCGTTCTTTATTGTCTCATTTACTTTCTTCACTCTGATGATTTCTCATTCTCACACTCTAAATACATATTTTTATTTAAATTAAAATTAATTCATCGAAATATTTCCTCTTCTTTTACGTTATCGTCCTTTACTTTGAATTTCTTTTTGTTTTTGCTCCACTTATTTCTTGAAATGTTTTTAAACTTTTACTTTTAATTCATTTTTTAATTTATTTTAATTTTTTGCGTTTGTGTTTTATCTCGTGGTAGGGGTTAAAACTGCTCTGGGCTTCATTCTGAGTAAGTACGCATGTTTGTGTGTGTGTGTGTGTGTGTGTGTGTGTGTGTGTGTGTAAGCCCGCACACGTGCGTGTGTGTGTGTTTGTCCATGGCACAGGAATACATTCTTCTCAGAAACTAAGATATGTTACATCACGTAATTGACACATTTAACCTGGTCGGATTACCGCTTTATCCTTTGTGTCTAGGTTACAATGTACCACACATTATTAATAAAGTTCAAGACTCCATACGTCACATGAAACCTGAGGCATTAAACACTTACATCACTCTCTTTACCTTTTTATGGAGTCCTTTTCTTCTCTATATGTGTTGTCACTGTTCTTTATTCTCTTTATTTATCGCATTTCTTAATTTTCTTTATTTTGCCTTTCATTTTCAGGTTTGCTTTTCCGGTTTTCTGCTTTATCCTTTCATTTCACGTTTTCATTGTTGCTTAGTTTATTGATATTTATTAAGCTTAGATTAGTCTGGCAAAATGACACGTGTGTGGGCTTCCCAGGGAAGATAGAACTCATCACAGTAGTAATAGTCTGCGAGACTAGTTTACGAATCACTATTCCATCGCGAGACGCTTCAGGAATTGATATTCACTAAATGTAGCTTAGTCTGGCCCAAGGCCACGAGTTAGGGCTCTCAGTGAATATTGAACTCACTCCAGTAGTAATGGTCTGTGAGACTAGCTAAATAATCACTTCTCCACTGCGAGACGCCTTATGAATCGATATTTGCTAAACTCAGTTTAGTCTGGCATAAGTCTACAATCGTGGGGATCACAGTGAACTCACTACAGTAGTAATGGTCTGCGGGACTACCTTGCTAATCATTGCTCCACGGTAAGGTTCCACCTTTCTTTGCGTATTCTTCCTTTTTAACTATTCTACCGGTTCTTTTTGGCTCCTGATTTCTAAGTGATTTGTACTTACGTTTAACTACAAATAATTTCGTATATTTTGTCGGTCTTCTTCATCTACCATTCGTTCTCTCGTATATGTATGATTTTCTTTTTCATTTACACGTTGAATTTCTTTTTCGTTGTCTTTTTTTTCTGGGACGGATTTAAAGACACTTCAATAAATAACATATTGTCTTTTCTTTCCTTACATCGAAACGTCTATTTGTCTTTCATTTACATCTACCATCGAAATGTTTGGTTCAATTTTAAATCCTGGCCTGTTTTTGCCTTGACATTTTCTAATGCAAATTATTACGTTACACCGTTTTGCAAAGTGTAAACACACACACACACACATATCTCTGGGTTTATATTGTATACTTCAATAAATAACATATGGCCTTTCTTCTTACATTGAAACGTCTATTTGTTTTTCATTTGCATCTACCATCGAAATTGGAAGATGTATATGCATTCACCCGTGTATGTCCACCATTCTGTTTGTCTGCAAAAAATCTCAAAAATACTCAATTAATTTCAATGTAATTTAGTGGAATGTTTGCCAATGGGCTATAGAAGAAATGATTGGAGCCTACCCAGCTATCTTTGCCTCCCCTACACCGTAGCTATATATCCACACAATTTCTAAATGAATTTAAAATGTTCTGGTCTTTAGAAACGAAATAAAGCAAACCTATTTCACAGCAAACGTAACAGTCTAGAGAGCTCAGGACCCAAAGCGGAGGCCGTGATAACCATATTTTGAATCTTGGTCACGGCAAGACACTGTTCAATTTTTCTTTTGCTATTTTGTTTTACCTCTGCCAACAGTTTGAAGATGTATATGTATTCGTCTGTGTCTGTCCCTCTTTCTGTTTGTCCACAAAATATCTCCAAAAATACTCAATGAATGTTTTTTGGAAGGTTGGACAATGGGCTACAAAAGAAATGATATGACGTTTGGAGCGGATCCAGCAAATTCTCCTTCCATTACATCGTAGCTACAAATTAACACAACACACATTTTCCAAAAGTTATGAACGAATTTGAAATGTTCGGGTCTTCAGAAACGAAAAAATGCGAACCTATTTCAGTGACTGTTAACCGTGAATGTCGAGTGGTTGGGACCCAAAACGGTGGCCGTGATAACCATGGTTCGAATCCTGATCACAGCAAGACACGGTTCAGTTCACTTTTGTGGCTATTTTAAAAATGTTTTAAAACTCTGCCAACCAATATGAATGAGGTATACGTATTCATCCGTGTCTTTCCGTCTGTTTGTCCACACAATATCTCCAAAACTCCTCAATTAATTTCAATGGAATTTTGTGGAAGCGTGAGAAATGGGCTGCGGAATAATTGTTTAAATTTTGAAGTGGATCACGGAATGTTTCTACTCCAGCACCGTAGTCCGTATTTGCCTTCACATTTTCTAATGCAGATTATTACGTTACACCGTTTTGCACAGTGTAGACACACACATATCTCTGGGTTTATATTGTAGAAACAAATATTTTTTTAAACCACGTCATTTTTATCTCTTTTTCCAGTTATTTAGTTTTTATGAAATAATTTGCGTTGTCAGACATTATCCAAGTAGGATAAATGGTCCTACTTGGATGTCTGACAACGGAAATTATTTCCTCGGTAGATTTGTCATTTAGATTAACAGTTGTTTGCCATGGAACTGTTTCGCGGATTTAAAAAATACATTCATTCCACCTGATCAAGCACCACCTACCTCAAGCTATAATTATGGTATTTAGTTTATTCTTTTGTTTTAGGGGAGTGTCATAATATATATATAGCTTGTTATTTTATTTAGGGCATTATCATGGATGTGGAGCGTATCAAAATGACCTATTTAGACGCCCGTTAGCAGTACGACGGATGGTACCCGTGAGGTCGTGTACCCCCGTTGAGTATATGCCAGTTCGACTAATGAAACCGTTTCATCGTTTTTACCCTCCAACCGATGTAAACCTATCCTGACGTCATCGGTCAGAATACTAATACATATTTATCTTTTTCGAGTTAATAGTCAAACGACATATTCAACCGAAGAATGTTATACAAGATACATTTAAAAAACGATTACTAACCTTATTTCGTCTCATACAGGTCGCGTACACACTTGTGAGCAACTACTATAGCTCAACAGAATCAGCACTTCTATGTGTTTATATATATATATATATACTATCCCTGGCAATATTTGGGGAATCAGCACACTTAGAGGATGTCACCCAATACTTTTTTTTTACTTCGCAGCAAATAAATAAACACAGATATGACACAAAACAATGTTTCATGAAATATAAGATCGAGTACAGGAAAAAAAACTATGGAATCACTCAATACTGAGGAAAAGATTGTGGAATCAACACAAAAAAAATCACAATTAGTATGGTGTTGCTCCTCTTGGTGTATTCTTTGAGGCATGGACTTCACAACAATATTCGCTATCAAGCTGGTTTCAACTTTCTCTAATAACGGTTGACAGATGAACTTTGTAGGATGGAGCCTTGTCCATGGATCATTTTATTAGAATTCCCACCATATATTTTCAATCAGATTGAGATCTAGACTGTTTTCTCGCCATATCATTGAGTTGACATTTTTTTCCTGAAGAAAAGCTTTAGCACTCTTTGCTCTGTGGCAAGATATATTATCATTCTGATAAATGACTTCATCATCACCAAAACTATCTTCTATCGATGGAATGAGAAAGGTGTCCAAAGATTCAATGTGCACCAGTGCATTGATTGTTGAGGTCATGATTTCAATTTCCCCATGTCCTTAGCCTGACATGCAAACCCAATGAGTTACGTAATCTGCTTGTTTTCTCCATGCAGTCATCTTTATATGTTTCATTGGAATGGGACCTGACAAAACATGCAGCATCATCGCTTTGGCGATGTTGATTCATGAATCATCACTGAATATCCTTTTAATCAAATCATCCACACTCCATGATTCCATCTTTTTAGCCAATTGTAACCTTGTTGTCTTCTGTTTAGGTGTTAGCGCTGGTTTTCGTTTGGCTCTTCCGTGTGAACGGTCCATTTTATTCAGTAGATTTCTTACAGTTCTGTCACAAACACTGATTCCTGTTTCTGCCCATTTGTTTTTCATTTGTTTTGTTGTGCATTTTCTACTTTCAAGGTATACTGCTTTGGGTTTCTATGCTGACGCTTTGACGTCTTCTTGGATCTACCTACATGCCTTCCTTTATAACCTTCCCATTTTGTGTATACTTGTAGTAAACCTTAGACTCAGTTGACTGGGAACAACCAACATTTCTTTTTATAATCTTTTCAATTATTTTAATTGAGATATCTCTTGTTGAAGCCATGTTCTCTTTCAATTAGCCCAGTCCGCTCTTTTAACTGTAGACTAATCTGCATATTTAGACTTGTGCTGGTATTTGTTCTAGAAATGCAATTTACAAGGTGATTCCATAATATGTTCCTCGGCATTGAATGATTCCATCAGTCCTTCTGCTTGACCTGGAAAAAAGATATGCCAGTAATTTAAAGAATAATAATCTAATTTTCTGTAGGTATATTTCATGAAGCCAAAAATTGTTTTGTGTCAAATCTGTGATTTGTTTATTTGCTGTGAAGT
>VCCN01004667.1:3031371-3042984 GCA_006491835.1 Architeuthis dux
CATAGCATGCAAACCCAAGGTGTAAAGGATAAGGTCGGCTGCGCGCACGTTGCACTTCACCTTAAAACCTGCACAAAGACACGGAAAACCCGTCCCGATTCTCTGTCCGCGTAGCCAAGTCATTCATCATAGGTTTACGGACATTGATTCACGTTTTCAGCCAGCCGTACTGTCAGATAACTCCACTGAAAGTGCAGCAGACTTCTACAGCCTGTGCCTAGTGTATCCAACCGGGAAGTGTAAAGTAAAATTAGGAAGCAGAGTTTCCCCCATGCCTTCAAATATATCTGATCGTTTACTTTTGACATGAACAAGTGAAGACTAGCTTTAGTCTTCTCCAACTGTCAGATAGAAAGGGGAAATCTGTGGTCGATACTTAAAGAAATAAAGGAGGAGAATGAACAACTTTTTTCTGCCCAGGATCTTTTAGTTTTAAGATGTTATAATGCAAAAATAATGTTGGCAGCCGTGATAACGATGACGACGAAATTGATGGTAATTTTCGTTCAGGTGATCTAATAATTATGATGAAGGTGATTACTATTATTATCATTATTATTATTCAGTACGAGGTGCTAACCAGAAATTGAGATTGATTAATATGTTCCTTTATCAAGTTATTCAGCGTTTCTCGTCTCTCGCTAGTTATTTCACACATTCCTTGTTATCACCTACCTGAGCATAAACAATCTCATATACTATAATTTTTTTTCTTCCTTTTGGTGGATCCAAATGTATAATTATATTTGTTGCTCTTATCGTCGTTATTCATTTTAACAGTATGCAGGAAATACATCGACGAAATCATTTCAGATTTTACTACATAAGCCATTTTCTGAAATTCTTCATCTTTGAAATCGGCTCTACAACGTTCTTCGGTTGTAAAGTCTTAAGTAGAAAATAATTGCGAAAGTTTAAACAACCGAACACATTAGTGCTGTAAAATATGAAATTAACAACCCAAACGAATACACATTGGACTGAAGTTTGTTTTTTCTCTCTTCTGAATGACGAGATTTTAATTACAATAAGGTTGAGTAAACTTTACTTTCTCTCAATATTTCCCCCCTCTCAGTCACTTTAGTACACCTTAGAAGGGTTTGCCCTAATAATGTACTTATGAGGGTCGATTACGTACGTGTTTCGTGGGACCAGGTGCTGTATCGTGGAAATACGTTTTTCTGTTCCAGTCATCAGACCGTGCTTCCTTTCATTATCGAGGGAGCGGTCGAAGTATATTGAAATGCCAAACGCAAAAAAAGTAGGATGATAAATTAATGAATCTTCATTTATAAGATTTTATACACTCAGTATTTTATACGCATTAGCATTTGTTTTTGTTAAATGTTCGGAATTGGACGATTTTTAATCATTGAATCTACGCATTCATACTAGAATATATCATACACTAAAATGTACATATTGGAATGCAGCCAACCCCACAGTTCTGTTGATTTCTATATCAATATAAGCAGTTTCGGTCGAGACATCTTTCGCGAGTACCCATCCACCCTTAGCGTTTGAGGTTGAAGTAAAAGAAAAACGCGTTCAAAGAATTCGCTCTATGGTATCTCTTTCAATCATTGCAGCAATTAAATGTGTGTACTTATAAATTCTACGATATTCAGATAATCTATAATATATTTCCATGGACCAACTTGGTTTTTAAGACAGGATGGAATTGGTTTCTGATGCCATTAGCCCTTGGTCGAGTCTACCTTCATCTTACGCGTTTCGAATACTTATTTTCCAGTATGGTCCTCACCATTTGCAGATTTAACGCTCTACAATATTTCTACTTGTTTGCATTTAGCATATCTGAATACCTGTAAAATTAGCTACACCTACATAAGAGATCTATCTATCATAATTTTAAATACTATTGCTTCTGGCGAAGGTGATGATAACAAGTAATTATTATAAAATGATCATAGCATTATTGGTGCTAGCTGGGTGTCCGCTGCCACCTTTTCAGGGGTGGGGGACAAAAGGATATATTCGGAATTTATCTTAGCGGCAAATCTGCCTTATCCTTCATTGACTATAAGGTTCCGACTTTCAAACCATAGGTCAGAAGTCCTGATACAGGAGGGTGTCAAATATTTAAAATTAATAACATTTTAGAATGTGATAACTCATGTGAACCGTACCTCCGTCCATACATCCGTAGAAATGGCGGAAAGTATGATCCCGCTTTATCATTATGGTTATATTGGAAACAGAACCCTCTCCTAAAATCTTTAAAAATTGATTTTTTTCAAAACTGACAAATTTCTCATGGATTGGAAGCCCAAAATTACTCGCAAACATTGTTTAAAGCCAAAAGAACTGAGACCTTATTCTTAAGGAGTGCCCCATCTTAAATGTAAATCACTCCGAATGTATTATTGTGTTCATATGGAAAGAGCAATGCTAGGGATAACTCTAAGAGATAGAAAAAGATCAACATGGATCAGAGAGAGGAGTAGAGTGAAAGATATTATACAACTAATTAAGCAGCAAAGGTGGAGATGGGCTGGACACATAGCAAGAAGACATGACAATAGATGGGGGAAAAGTCTAACCGATTGGTTCCCATGGGACAGTAAACGAAGACCAGATACAAGATGGAGGGACGAGATAGATAAGTTTGTCGATAAGACTTGGCAGAGGTTAGCACAAGATAGGTTGTCATGGAAGGAGATGGAAAAGACCTTTGTTCAGCAGTGGACTTATGACGGCTGCTGCTGATGATGATGAAGAGCCGGAGAAATTTCTACTCAGAATTTAAACAATTTTTAATGACTTTAATTTTGCAGACATGTAGAGGTGATAATTATTTTGTTCATTTAGCTTGAAACTGCAAATCTGTGAATGAAATACTATTTAATATTAAAATTAAAATGTTAATATTGAAATTAAAGTAAAACGTAAATGTTAATTGTAAAATTAAAATAAAATATAAAACAATTAAATTTAAATAAATTTTTAAATTAATTTTTTACAGAAAATCGTAGGCCAAGTACAGTAGATATGAACGAAAATCTGTCGGTGGAAAATTGACAGATAAAGAAAAAATAATTCAAACTTGTATTAAAAGTAACGTTTATCGTGGAAATATTTAGATGATTTTTAGGCAAAAGAATATCCCGATTTAAAAGACAATTCCGTGGAAGAAATAAATTCTGCTTACCTTCTTTTAAAACGAAGCACCGTAAGAATGCCTTACTTTAGAATTTAAAAAAAATGGGAAAGTTAAGTAAAATAATTGTCCTCATTAGAAATATTTTAGTTTTATTTGATTAAGTTTTATGGTGAAATAAGAGAAAGTGGGCCGGAAGAAAAATAACGGATGGCTGAAACCCCCGCCCCCCAAAAAAAAACAAAAAAACAACGGAAATTATTTCCCTTAGATTATACTGGCTAGTAGCGAATTTAATTATCAAATGCAATATTTTTATTGCAAACACTATTAAGAGAATTCCAAAAATACTTAGAGAAATTACTCAGTAAATAAAGTCATTCACTCTTCTTATTCGTTCACCCTTCATTCACCCCTCTAGCTTCATTCAGTCCAAAAATGATTTCGTTCACCCTTGGATGAACCATTCACCCCTTTAAGAAACACTGGTATAGATGATGGTGATAACAAGGGCGATGGTAGATGGTTATGACAATAGGTTTATCGCTGACAACCGTGCCGAGTGTGACGATGTTATTAGTGTTGTAGGTGAAATTATTCAAAAGGGACGAATTTCTCCATGGCGATGGTGTTAGTGGTTGTAATATAAATGAGTTAAGTTTTGATGATACCCAAAATAATGATGGTTGCAGTAATGATGACGAAGATGGATTCGCTAAATATTATATTTACTTAGTACGAAACATGGTCAAATAATGAAAAAATAGGAAGGTTGAGTTGCGCCACACCGCCAACTTACCTGCTTTGAAAATCAGCATTCTAAATCCTGGCTTTTTACTTAATGGCGCCTATGGAAAATAGGCAACTGTCTAACCCAGAAAGCAAGTCTTAAATTTAGCATTGTTTGGCACAATACCATAACAGTTGAGCATCCAGTAAGAATGGAACTCACTACACTTGATCTTAGAGCTTCCTAAATATTGCGCTATGATAGGCATCCAATAGGCATCAATAATAACATGATTAATACTATTTACTGAGTACAGCCCACGATCACAACACCCTATTACCCAGCCACAGCACAACTATACAAAAACAAGCTATATAAGAAAATATAAATAAATTATAGCCTAATAAAATAGAGTAATATATCATGAAACCACATTTTCATTTGTTTTCGCCACAGTTCACGCATTTTAGCCGCATTAGTTTTATAAGTTACCTTTAGAAATTAAATTCCACGACCATAATGGTACAATATAAATTTATAAAATGCACTTAAAGGCGCATATTTATTTCCCATAGGTTCGTATATTTTCAAGGGCACTGTAATTTACATTTGAAAATAAGTGGTTTTACAACTTAGCTGTAAAATAAGAAATCACAAATTAACATATTTGCACTTACCTAAATATCTAAATTATATTCAAAATCTTGTTTGGGAATAATGAAGACACTGCTGAGAATCATTGGCTCAAGGTATTAAATGATTTAACCACGTAACGACAGATAACTTCTTAGTTTCGGCGGGGAGAATAGGATTTCTCAGTTTGAAGTCAGTTGACTCTGAAATACTGGAGTGAAAAAGTCAGTTTTGAGGCTGGCCTGGTGCCAGTTACTATGATGGGTCCGAAGGGGGAGAAAAGAAGGGAGAGAGAAATATGTAGATGAAGGAAGGCACCACTGATAGTAGTAGAGACCTTTTAATTTTGAGGAATGGTTCTTAGTTTATTTCAAAAGCCGAATTTAAATTTAATGCATGGGGCATCTGTCTCGAGATAAAAAGTGTACCGGAGTTTGTTTTTTTTGTTTTTTTTAAATATGAAGAAATAAAAATAAATATTCATTTTCACCAACACAAGTATTCATCCCTGAATGATGTATGTAACAAATCTTACACACAGAAAGAAGAAACGACCTGCAGAGAAATGAAACAAGAGGAACAATCAAGGTATTGTCACTCAAATTCGAATCTCTACTCTGTACGGCCTCATTCTACAATTCCAAGTCTAGCGTGTGTCACTTGTGATCTAGCAGCGATGTCTCTTGGAAGGTGCACGTGTTAAAATGTGCACCAAAGTGAAACACATAACCTTATGTGTGCGATACTTTCTGTCTTTTAAATTTATCTTCCTATTTTCTCATCTGGTTGTAATTCTCACTGTTTCCGTGTTTATTGTCTTTTTTATCACTTTTTTTCTGTAACGAACACTTATTATTATTATTATTATTATTATTATTATTATTATTATTATTATTATTATTATTATTATTATTATTTCCTCAATTTGCGGTTTCAAACAATCATATACCAAGTCTTTCACCTGAGACCTAAGGTAAATGAAGGTTTTCTTAGGAAATTATTTAGCATTCTTTTTTTTTGTTCTTATATCATTCGTTTGCGTTCCACCCACTGGGCACAGCGTGCATTTGCATATTCACACCAGATTCTGGTGATGTCTGTTGGTCATCGCTGAAGACTGAGCGAGAGGAAGTATCCTCAAATCTCCAGCACCCATCTGCACAGTCTCGGCCGTTCATCTGATTTCTAATTATCTAATCTTAATTCTAGTGTTTTTGGAACGGTTCCACGTGTCTACTAGTGTGGGCACGTTCCTAACCTTTATATTCCACACCCTTCTCAGCTCCCGGGCAAGATCCTGGTAGTTTTCCAATTTTTCACACTCCTTCATATTCACTCTGTCATCCGCTGGCACAGCCACGTCCACATTTCTTTTTCATACATTCACATGTTCACACCAGATGTCTAGATGTTACTACTGGATACTGTGTGGCAGCAAGTCCCCTTAAATCTCCAGCACCTACCTCAGTGAACTCGCAAAACCCAGCAACGCCGTGGTCTGGACAATCTTCACTCTTCTCGAATTTCAAATTATTATTAATATTATAAATATCATTACTGTAGTTGTTATATTTAAAAGTGTTAGTGATAATAATGATGATGATCCCAGTGATGTAGACGCTTATGCAATTGACGAAGATGATGATGCCAGTCAGTGGCGGATTCTATGTGCACTTGATTATTATCAGGAAAGATGATGTAAATACAATAAATGATGAGGCGGGCCAACGTTATTAGTCACTCCCCCGCTGTGTTTTCTCATGCAGACACTGCTTACTCACTCACCCACTTAGACAAACCGGGCCTTCTATCTTGCCTCTCATCTGCTACCACTCATCTTCATCTGACCAGCCGTCTGACAGTCGGCCTTGTTGCCTGCCTGGCTGTCTGGCTGCCAGCCGCTACGACAAACCTACTCACATGTACATAAAAACAAATACTTTATTCACACGTACTTACAGACCGCATAAACACGTGCGGAGCGCACATAAAGGTAGGAATTGTGTCTACAGAAACACAACAGCGCAACTAAATACATACAATCCGGTTTTAAATGCACTGAAACAATGGTTTGTGCTGGATCCCAACTTTCAATATGAAATGTGGAAATTAGAAAACTTTCATCAATAGCTTCTTCTTCTTCTTTTTCTTCTTCTTCTTCTTCTTCTTCTTCTTCTTCTTCTTCTTCTTCTTCTTCTTTTTCTTCTTATTCTTCTTCGAAATGTCATACCAGTATCTAGAATAAATGACAGCAATTTCTTTTTAATACTTCAACATTCTTACCAATTCATTATTCTTACTAATTTCAATAATACTAGTGTCACGAGTCGACAGTATTCTGAGCTTATCTGCCACGTGGCATTGTTTTGGATTGACTGATTTGTTTCCTGTGGCTCTCTCCTGGTGTTTGCAAGCATGTTTTTGGATTTTCGCTATGGCTGTTAAAAAAAGAACAGAGATTGTACGTGATGTTTTGTATTTTGTCTTTTGAGGTAAACTGCTGCTGAAACTGTTGTAACGCGTTAAGAAGTTTTCAAGCAAGAAGCTTCAGATAAAACGCAAGTGTACGACGAGTGGTATTCGCGTTTCAAACGTGACGAAATATCACTTGAAAACCAACTAAGATCTGTTCAACAAGCTGAAATGACAAAAATCTTGAAAAAGGGTCGGCACGCAATCAATGAAGATCGTCGTCGGACCAATGATGAGATATCTGAGGTGACTGTTTTGTCTTGGAGATCATGACAGCGAATGTTAACAAACGATTTGATAAATAAAACGCGTTTCCTCAAAGTCCGTGCCCAGTTTTCGCACAGATATTTAAAAAAATACAACAATCATTTGAATGTGTGCCATGAGGGAACAAGTTTTGAACGAAGAATTCAAATCTGAACTAAAAAAAACATTTTATAAGAACAATCCTTTAGGTGCTTCACTGTGGAGCAGTAATTAGCAAGCCAGTCTCACAGCTACCGTGGCGAATCCGATCCTTACTAAGCGATCCACACTAGTGCCCTTATGCCAGACTAAGCTTAGCTTAATTAATAATTAACTAATGAAGCAATCTTATACTTTCAAAACCAATCATAGCAAACTGGTTTCAAATACTTACTTCTGTTTTCACTGTAATGAATAATATTAATACTATCACTCAAGTCATTACATTAAATATGCCTTTTAATGAGAGAACAATAGTAACTTCCATTCTAAAAGTCACTGATCAGATCCAAATAAGAGGTGAATTTTGAATTTCAACTTACGTTATAGCTGTTTCTCTGTTCAACAATCTGTTGAATAAAAATCCTTGTGTCACATCATGTTATTCATATCGTGAATAAGACGTCTATTGTTAATAATTTTATGTTAGTAATCCTGTGTAAACAACACTTTGTATAATTATTATTAGATGAAGTAGTGTAACCCATTGTATTGACTACTGTTTTCCTTCATCTTATTTTTTTTAGTTATTTTTATCACGACTCAACTCGGGCCGTCCATCTACAGCAAACTTGAAAATCAAACGGCATTGCAGAATTGTTTACTTGTACATGACTCACTAAATAAGGTATCCCCACCTTGTCTACAAGTGTATTTCAAACGAACGAATGAAATTCATTCATTAAAGTACAAAAGGCTCCAAACTGGGATGCCTCTATGTTCCATCTTGCATAACAACCTGATATAGATTAAATTCAATCACCAAAAAATGCATTACTGTTTGGAATCATTTTACAAGAAAACTTAAGATTGATCTACTTAGCCTATCACGATTTGCACTTAAATCTAGCAGCAAATCAATTTTCACCAAATCCTACATCTAAATATAAGAGCAACCATGTATCTATATATAAATCTTATTATTATTTGTTTTTCTCTTATATGTTCTTCATTGACAAGCTCTGCCTTGCTCTTTTGTAACCTCTCTTTCCCATGTGACTATGAGGAAGATTCGGACAAATATTTTTTAATTGACCAAATGAAAAACTAAGGGTAATGAATACTGCATGAGCATCACCTTTCCCAAAATAAAAAAAAGAAAGAAAGCATAACATTTGAACATTTGAACAGCAGCGAGCAAACAGCGCGGATTGGAAATAAAGAATAAGCTCTTGGTGAGATTCGAACTAACGTCCCACTGGCCAGAGCGAAGCCTGGTTTGCGCCCAGCTGGTTTACCATCTAGCTACAGGAATTGCATGTTTAGCCAAGTCCAAATCATACTCTTTAAACCTATATAAATATATAATAAAAATGAACACAAAAAGCTTTATATCTCTTCATTCTACTAATATCCTGAATAAAAAGCTTCGTGTCACCTGATATTATTATAATACAAACTGAATAAACCTACTAAAAAAAGATATACACTCATTAGAGTAACTACGTATAAGAACTTGAAAGTGATGATTTTTAAATCAGCATTTTTAACATTGGGGGTGAAATGTGAGTTACGTCAAACTAACCAGTAGTGTCGGGATGAGAGGGAAGTTCATATGCCTTTGTGTTTTATATCTAATGTATTAGAAACCGTCAATTAAAACTGTCACCAAATCTGTCAACATAAGTTTCTTTAGTTTTTAAGCTGGTCTGGGTGGCTGGCTAAAGATGTACGTATGTATCACGCGCACATGCCGCACCAATGGAGCTAGAGGGCTTATTATGTCTAGAAAAAACATTTACTTTGTTTTTTTCAAAATCCCCCAAGGTCTTTCGTTGAGCGGGTTCAATTTACAATGTAAGTTTTTGGTAAAATGGTCTCTTAGTTTGTGTCCGGCTGTGTTCACGCTTGTTTTTTTTAGTGTTCCAACAAAAGGCGAGAGAAGTAACTTATTCATTGATGACCCATTTTTTCAATTTTTAATTGCTCACCCCCCAATCCGGCATGCTGCCAAAGGACGTAGGTCAGGTGTCGGTTTCTATTGAGTGACCAATTTGTATTTCTATTTATTTTAATATGTTTTGCTTGGTTTTAATTTTAGTGATATGTCTTATTCTTGCAGATCTAATGTAATCAACCAAAAAAATCGCAAACTCAGCGATTCCATAAGCCAACCAGAACGAGTAGATTTTCGTTTTGGCTTCTCTTCTGCGTTGAAAGTGGATCAAATGAAATAAAGTAGGTAAACAAAGTGTAAGGACGGTTTATAGCTGGCTAAACTTAAACATTTTACGATAATCATTACTTTAACTGAGACGATACTTGTTCTTCAAATGATATATCTAGCCGTAGCATTGCCGGTAACTTGACTGAAGGGTATTGAAATGAAGACGAAAGCTTTTGAGGTTCATTCTCCGTGAATGGTTAGGTGTGGCTCGTCGTCACGCCAAACCTAATAGCAGTACCTTCGGGTTGGATTTCGTTAAGTTGGAACTGGTTGGCAAGGGGTTTACAATATCTTTCCAAAGTGTTTCGTTGGTGATGCAAGTGGCACTCTTACAAAAAAGCTATCATATATTTCAAACCCTTGATGGAAATCTGTTTTATTTTTATTTGTGACCTAATCATGAATTACATTATAAAGGTATTCTCGGTAGGTCTAACTTTGGTTCACAAGCCACCTCACTATAAATATTTACTGTGCTTAGATTGGTCTGGCACAGGATCACATGAAATGCAAATAGACTGTGTAGCGCTAAGCTTCTAAGTGAAAAAGGCCGGCCTGCCATGAACATTGGGATTCTAAATCTTGGCTTCCACCTGGACTGGGGAATCAGTATTTCAGAGATATAGCAGGCCCACGGTCAGATCACTATAAGTGGATTACAAGACAGTGTCGTTAACATTAACAAACACACACAAACATATATATATATATATATATATGCAGATAGCTAAGAAAATATGAAAGTTATGACTATAAAACGAGTGAAAAATGCCTTCATCCGCCATCTGGTCAGTAATAATAGAAAAACCAAAACCCATCCCGCTCAATTATCCTAAATGTGCCCCAATTAGTTATTGCATGTAATAATTACACAGCAGAAACCACTGCCTGTAAATGTGACGTAAGAACAACGCTAGTTGCAGCTGTGATGTCGCTACTTAAACGGTAGCTACTTGCACTCCTACTTGTGTAACCACTACTTGAACTGTTAGCAGCAGCGACAACGATAAATCTACTCATAAAACGCTGTCATTCTCATCATCACCATCATAATGTATATTAGAGATGCAGTCAGTTACGGTTGGCAAAGTAGCCGTAGCAGTTGGATTGGGGTAATCGGTCAGGATTTCCTTCATTGCATTCAGCGTTCAGGAACATTTGCACGCTATCAGGTGTGCCTTTCTATATACGTGTTTCGTCTTTTATATGTCTATACGTACTATTCCTTAAAAAGGTTTATAATGGGCTCAGCCAACATTATATTAAGGATTCTCGGTCCTGGTGTAATCTGATAAATTACCGAAATGAACTAAAACATCAGCCGGTCTCAATACTTCATCAAGGGGTAATCACTGGCCGGACAAGTGATACAAAGTGGGGCATTAATAAGTTTGTCTACTATGGAATACCGTTTTAGCTAGCCTCCACTTATATTTGAACACAGTTCAATTGAAGTAAAATTGCCATTGATATAACTACAGAATTTGTTTCTGTATATAAGTTTGCAGTCATTTGTTCGTGAAGGTGTGATATGCACACACCAAGTATGTGCGTTTGCGTGTGTATATTTGGGGATGCATTTATGCCTATTTTTCACACAGTTTCTTTTGCCTAGGACATGTGTAAGTCATTGTGAGTCATACATATAACTGTGTGCATGTCTATTTTTGCGTTAGCGGGTGTGATATCTGTGAGTGCATGTATCGTAAAGAACTTTATTATGTGTGTACATCTGCAATACAGAGGCTTTTTTCAATATACGTATTTATGTATGGCGTATAGAAAGTAAATCCTACGTATATGTCTGTTAGAAAAGCACCTAGCTATAAATAAAAGATGAAATGGGGCTAGGATATGGGATGGGGCTTTCATGTGGAAGTCATCGATGTTTATAAGTTTTAGCAGAGTGGTGCGTATTCTTCTAGATTGTGTTTTGACTGAATCCAGAATATATAGCGGAAATGCTTATTTGTCTTTGTCTTGCATGAAGATCGAAGTCTCGTGAAACCAACTGTACAGGTTGTA
>VCCN01004667.1:3051345-3062464 GCA_006491835.1 Architeuthis dux
TGTGTGTGTGTGTGCGCGTGTGTGTGTGTGTGTGTGCGTGCGTGCGCGTGCATATGCCATTGTATGAATGGCTCCTTCGTATGAACTATGAAAAGACGGGTCCTTAAATAATCACGCGAACGCACATACACATAAATGCTGTACATGTTTAACTTATGAATTCATCAATCTAGTTGTTTGTATTCACAAGTTCCTCAACAGAGCTAACATCAATTCGTTTTGTGTATATATTTACATTTTGAGCGTGTCTTAATGTATGTGCCTCTGTTTAAGTTTGTGCTAAAACATCTCACAAAAATACTGATACTTGTACACATTACTAAGTGTAAATTTGGAGATGTTGGTGTGTACTCGAGGAAGGCCAAAGCTGTGAGATGAATATTATATCTATATGTGCGGATATACTTGCGTGCGGCTTAAGTACATACAATTTGAAGTGTATATATGTGTCTGTGTATGTATTTGAGTAGACCCTGTATATTCGCGCATGTAGCTATATCAAATAATTTCCGTTACCTGTTATTTTTTCGCAGCTTCATCAATGTATTTTAATGTTATGTAAACTAAATGCAACTGAATATGTAGCGTAGGCCAATGTGATTACAGCACAGTCTCTCGTTTCTTCTCTGTTGTCGGCTCTAGGCAAGGGGTAAAGCTTATTACGCTCACTCTTATACTTATTGCTGAAAAATGAACTCAAGGCGGCATCTATCTTCTTACACACACTGTACAGAATGTACACAGAGCCGCAGAAATTTGACGCAAACAAAGGCATCAACAATAATCTTCTTCTGCTCATTTTCAAATTAAAAAAAACAACGTCCTGTTGAATTATTGCGATCGCTTTTCTAAAGGTATACAAAATAAAGTATATAAAATACTACGATTTTCTTTTATTTCCAGACATTTTCCCTTTTAAAAAATTGATTCGTGTCTGAAAAGTTTTTAGTATGAACGAGAAGGAGTGTTAGGACGGAGCGTACCTGCTCTCCTACACACACATACGCACGTGCGCCCGCACACAGACACACACACACACACACAAAAATATATATATATATATAAACACATATATATATATATATATATAATGTATGTTGTGAGTGTGTATATATAAACCGATCAGTTCGTATATACGTGCATATGTACAGACATACACAAACGCGCACACTCTGTAGATTTAATTATTTATTTACATATAAACATATGTATATTCATAATATATATATATATATATGTATGTGTGTGTGTGTGTGTGTGTTAACGTATGCGTGTGCGTTACTCCTTTTTTTGGTTTTCTACGCTATTTGCATGAGTACACATGAAGTAGTTTCTGATTGGTCGGTTTGTGGGTTACAGAGTGAATGGACATTATAAAACCGAATGTGTTGGCTGTCAGCTGGTAAAGCTGTTTGAATGCAGGTAACCCCTGTGTTTGTGATAGAGGGCTCTGTCAAGTCGGACGCTGAATAGTCGGACGCGCCGACAGGGTGACGAACAGACACTTGTTGCAGGGGAAGAAAAGAGCGAACAAACATAATAATTAGAAAAAGAACAAACGAAAGAGAGAAATAATTATCACCAAGAACGAAAGAAAGAAACCAGAAGGAAAGGAAGAAGAAAAAAGCGAACACAAAGGAAGGAAAATACTTGATTTTAAAACAAAAATTGGCGACAAAATTCGCGCTTACATTAGCAAGGTGAAAAGCACAATTTTTATTTTTTTTTTTTTTTGTCTTACATCTTTGTATGTCCCCCGTACAGACATATACATTTACTATTGTACTAAATATGTTAATTACATAAGTATTTATATTTGCGAAAACATTTTTTGCACAATTTCTAACATTACTCTTGAGTATGTTTTGACACCTTTCAAAAACAGACTGTATTGCATAAAATAGCACACAAAAAAGTGAATTCATGTGCACAATTTTAAAGTTCTGTTAAAACAATTTCTTTCGGAAACTTCATAAAACTATTTTAAATTCAATTACTTAAATCTATATTGATTTACAAAGGTTTCTCCAAACAATTTATGTTCATTTAAGTTAATAACACAATTTTTATTCTCGTGTGTTACATACGCATAATCTAAAAATTTTTTACAACTTTTAATTTATTAGTGCAAGTACAACGTTTTGCTTCAAGTGGCAATTATTATTCACTGATATTGCTGCTGCTGCTGCTGCTACTACTACTATTACAATCTTAGTAGTTTCGTGGTTAATACTGTAATTTAATTTAGTGTATTACCATTAATATCTTTTTTTTTTTTTTTTTTTTTTTTTTTTTTTTTTCACCGTTTCATTTCCTTTTCTTGGTCTATCACCGCTAAATACCTCTCCGTTCTTTCTCCCCCCATCCTTACTCTCCCATCACTTCATAGACGTTGGATACCAACACAATTATTAGCAATATCACTACCTCTACAGCTGTTTCTGACAGTGTCAGGACAGCCACTGACGACAACTTCACCGTCGCCGTTGGATAGACAACAAATCCGTATTACGTAGGCTGATGCCGCCACCTCCGTCAACATCACTCCCTAGCACCACCCACTTGTCGTAGAATAGTTGCTAATGTTGTACAAAAAATAAGGAAACTACGCACACGTGCACGTAACACACATAACACATTATCATTATACCCTCGGTTTCATCTCCATTCAACTTGTATTTTCTACCTATGTAACTTACCTATATTCCTTTTGTTTGCATATGCATCTTTTATACCAGCGGTATATCTATCTGATCATCACAGGAGATTGGGTGACAGCAGGTCTCCTCAAGATTATTTTAAAGCCTCCGCTACATAATATTTTGGAAATTTTTCTCTAAATTTTTGGTTAGTTTTGCTCTAGATTAAAATGACACATTTAAAATTAAAAAAAAAATAAAACTTTTAATTCAATGAGAAAACAAGTATTTGCAATATTTTCTTCGGATCCCATTCACCTTATCGCACGAAACATTCTATTGATCACTTGATTTATTTTTCAAGATGCCGTCAGATTGTCATTTCTTTTCTTTTGATGGTCTGAAGCTAGTAGACTTTGGAAATCTGTCTGATCAGTGATAGATCAATATTAAAAAATCGTTATAAATCTAAGCGCTTTGATTTCAAATCATAAACAGCGAAAAGTGAAGATATTTCATGTTTAGTTAACGGGGGTCACGATTAAAAAAGATTTCTATGAAAACTAAACATTCTCGTTTGAAAATAAATAAACATTAGTTTCAATAAGTAAAACACAGCAGGAAACAAGGCTAGACAAAAATAGGTGTAAAGTTACGCGATGTAGAGCAAACGTTGTTTTTAAAACCTTCGATCGTTGAGAAGAAAATCAAACTTAACGGTGACAACTGTAATTTTGAATATCAACCACCACTAGAGAAACAAGTTAGGAGAAAAAAATAATCACGACAATGAAACTCGCGCGTCAGGCCCAGTGAGAATAAAAAGGCGATTGCAACAAGGAAGTAGTTGTTAATGATACAAAACATTGCTTGACTGTTGCTTCGAGAACTGATATAAACAGAACGCTGACAAACATGAACTTTACACTTCTTGCATGTAAACGAAAGCAAAGTTTTTAATGAGGAATAAGAACATTTAAAAGTTCAGTCATTCGCAAAAGTATTCTTTGTACTAATCAAATACTAACCAATTATCTAACTCTGAATATACAATTTTTTTTTTTTTTTTTTTTTTTTTTTTTTTTTTAAATAATTATCAACATCTACTTAGTACATAAACACGTGTTTTTTTTTGTTTTTTTTTACGATATTACTCAAGCTGGTTTATAATTTAGACCCCCGTTATATTTAATGTTTTTATCAGCAAAATTCTCTATTTAAACAAACATTTTATTCGCTGTTAGTGTGCCAGACTGAACAGATTAGTTGTCAACGGTAAAGGACTTCCTTGAATACTAATATAATTGTTAACTATTAACAAATTTAAATGTAACTAATTAAAATTTTAAACGTACCCATAAATTTAACATTAACACATTAAATAAATACTTATTTAATGGGTTTAGTGTATACACGCTTTTTTTTTTTTTTTTTTTTTTTTTTTTTTTTTTTTTATAAAATTTGTAAACATTTTGTTTTTATTTTATATACAGGCGCGGAACTATTTTACATATCGACGCTGGGTCACCCACACGGACATTCACTCAAACTCACGCGCACGCGTACGATCTCACCCATCCATAAATACATATCTCCGACATCTGAATATATAAGAGGCGGAGACAGTCAGGTAGACAGACGGTACTAAGGAGAGAAAGAAAGGAAGCGGAGCAGACCGAAACGATAGTGGGGGAGTGCTTAACGGAGTTGGGATAAAGAGCACGACACTGTCAAGTTAAAAACAAGGCACGCTCATTCAAACACTCTCCCTCACTTGTACATATACAAACAACTATATTTCTTCAAAAGTCTTTAGTTTTATTTTTCTATCAACATGAATCGTGAAGAGACTAACATTAATCAAACCGAGTTGGTGTCGGATCCTGAAGCCGACGTTATTATGAAGATCATATGCGGAGCCCGCAACCTGAAGGTGAGTTTATAATTTTTGAAGTTTTTTGAATTTATTTAAGGATTTGCTTGCGAGCAAACAATTTGTTATTGTTAGTTTACTGAAAGCTTTGATTTAAATATTTCAATAGAGGTACAGTTTTACTTGTATGAATTTTAAACATTATTTAAAAAAAAAAAAAAATTTCTTTGGGTTTCCCGTGAGACACTGTTGCTCTCGTGACACACGTAGCAATGGGTTTGTCTCCATTTCTCTAACGATCCATCGGGACCCAATCATTGTTTGTAGCAAGTGTTGGTTTTTACGGGGCCGGCTGATAGCTCGAAACCCCTCGCGGGCTAAAAATGCTTTAAACTGCCTTGCTATTTACTCATAGCTGGGAGAGACGTGGATTCATGCCTTTCCCAAGGGCATTAGTGCGAAGTGAATATAAACTGTCCCAGCCGAAATTTGAACTCTGTTCGACGATTTCACTCTCCGTTGTTAACCGCTAGGTTACCGGTACCTCCTTTTCCTATGTAAAACAATTATGTCGTTACCGTTAACCTTTTCTTACTTTATTTCCCGACACCGCAAAAATAGTCTCCTTTATGAAATATCTGTCCTCCCAGTAGATTTCCTTCATCAATAAATCGATATAACTATTACTTTGACTTTTCATTTTGTTAAAGTTTATTTCTTTTTAAATTGAACGGTGCACGTACTTTTATTATTTCCGTTTTTCTTTTTCTTAATAATAAAAATGTTTGTTTCCCTTATTCAGTTTTAATATTTGTATGCATACTTGCACGCGCGCTCATCTGTAATTATGTAACTTTTATTATACAAGTCTTAAGCGCGTACAGTCCAGTTGTACTAACGCTTTAAAAAAAAAAAAAAAAAAAAGATTTGTGTTATCCGTTCTTGTTTGCTCTTCGTTTGAATCTTCAGCCCAACCCACAGACGACGCTAAAAAGTAAACACAACAAAAAGGTCCCTAACTTTAAGATTTACCTACGATGACTGAAAATGTCCCCTTAACACATCTTTACTCACTCACTCATTTGTTTATGTCAGACAAGTGGCCGACGTTAACTGTGTTGATGTTGAAAGTGGAACGGTGTGCAACAGTGTAAACAATATGCACAGTAACAGCAGCGGGTGACAGATACAAGTGCACCTAGATAATAAAAAAAAGTGTAAGTGCGCTCGCGTACGAAAGAGCGCATTTTCCCGTGCACGTGTTTGTTTGCGATAGATAGATAAACTGAAACCTAGTAGAGATAAAAGTAAAAATGTGACGTAAAAGATCATGACTTAATCATACGCTTGGGATTGGAAGGAAAAGTTACTTGTTCTCTTCATAACGTTCACTCTTGTGTACATGTTCGGGTTTTAAAAAAAAACAGGATTATATCTTCTTGGCCCTCACGGATTTCCCAAGTTTAACTTAGAATTCTAAAGTCCTTCCAATTTCTTACGAAATAATCTTTTTAACGGATTCTTCTTTGTAATTCCTTTTCTCGGATGGACGCATAAAATACAACTCGCCTCCGTGAGTGTGCGATAAATGTATCTCGTCGTTATGGGGAATATTTAGACGATTTTATATTCAACTAATTCCCTATCTAAAAACAATTCGTGTAAAATGAATGATTATTGGTAACAGCGCCTCCTGAGAGGATGGGTGCAGCCATTACATCGCATCGGGGCCAAGGGGGGGGGGGGTACAAGAGTTTCTTGGGTAGAGCTGTGTATCGAGACTTCTAAATCGATACGTCAATCAGTATAATAAGTTGACTCTATCGTTTAACGGCGAGAGAACATAACATAGCTTTCTAAAAGTGATAGTAGATGCGAACGGGATGGCTAAAGGACGAGGGTTTGTGCAGTGGGTCGGGGCGAAACCCCCTCCCCGCCGAATATTAACTGTAAATGTGAGTACGCGACAAAAAAAAATATTGATGTTGCTACCTCTTGTATGTTTAAGTTGCTAGTTGACGATGACTTGTGGGTGCGCGATGTAGACAACTGATGACTCGCGTGTGCGCGAAAGAGTGTTGAATTCACCGTGTGGCTGCTGTCGGTTCAGCATGACGGGTCATCATGCATCACAAGTTCACGGATCACCACAGAAGAAATTGGTCACTAAAGACTCGTGTGCACACACTTTCGCCACTTTTACCTTCGACTCAGTCGGAGGTTAACTTTTTTATTTATATATATATATAACTCTTCCGTCTTTGATTTGTTTCCTCCCTCGTTCCGTCTTTGTCGTTTTCATTCGTCTTTTTTTAACTTGTTTTTGTTTTTCTCTCAATCTTTGCGTCCTGCGCGCTTTTCGTTATTCGGGGGGTAACATCATCAGCATCTCCCGGCCTGTGTCTGTCCCGCTTTTTTTTTTTCTTTTTTTTTTTTCTTTTCCTCCGTACATTTTCATTTCTTTAGTCGACCTTTTATCTGCACCCCCCTTCCTCCCTCTATCAACACCTTTTCTGTTTCTCTTCCTTCACCTTCTCTCTCTGCCCTTCTCTACTCTGTTTCTGTCCTCATCTATTTCTCTTTCTGCCCTTCTCTAGTCTATCTGTCCTCGTCTTCACTTCCCCCTTGTAGCTTCATTCATTCTGTTTCTCTCCACAGCTCTCATCGTCTTTCTCTACCCTTTACCGACTTTACTTCACTTTTTCGTCATTGCCCCCTCTCGCACACTCTGTCAATCTATTCATCTCCATCAACAAGCCTTACCACATCTCTCTAAATGTCTACGCACACCATTTGCTACTATTCTTACCACTCTCCGTAATTGCCGAGCAGCATGCTCGTAACTGTCGGTCTCTCTTCAAATCCCTTTCTTTCTCTGAATATATCAATCAGTCTGTCACTTTTTTTTTCTTTTTCCTTTCTTTCCTAACTCCATTACTTTCCTTACCATTTTTACCAGTCACTTAGCACTTTCAAAGTACGGGGATCTGGTTATCACTTTTCTATCTTTGTTTCTGTTCATCTCTCTTTTGCCTGTCCGCCTTTCTTCCACCTTTTTTTTTTTTTTTTTTTTTTTTTTTTTTTTACTTACTTCCCAATATTCTTTTACCGTAATCACCAATTTCATCAAAGACTGAGAACAATGAACTAATAGTACATTTGTCTACTCAAAAGAAGGAAATGGTCCAAGAGAAATATGACAGGTTTCATTCTCGTATTAATCCCAAGCCTCCAGGTATAGGATTTCTGCTGAACATCTGACCACGAGATTTTAAATGTAAAAATCATCTTCGGAATTTCACTCGTAAATCAAATGTTATTATGTAACACTTCACACAGTGTATTCCTAGTATCGTCACCCGCAGCAGTATCCCTTTACCACCCGTCGTTGAACATAGACCTTCCCCAAGATTCGACAGATCTCTCACGTCGCGGCGCCAATATTTACTGAACTTGTCAAACTCGTCACGCCATCTTATTTTTTGCCAGACACAATTTCGCATATGATCTCTGTTGTGAATCGTTATGTCCCGCGGTTGTCGGACATTCTTGCAACATGAACAGCCCATTGCCATTTGAGTTTTCTATTGAACCATTTCATTGTTTGAACCATTTTCGCTTTTGACTTTGGAATAATGTTCTTGCTGTATATAAATCTGGCGCTGTGACTACGAAAGTATCTGCTCGCGGGGTGGGACTAGTGAAATGTATTGTCTTGAAGCTTTGGCATTAGAATTTACAGATGACTTTTTGGAAATAGATGAGAGAATTCCCACCTTCCCTTATTTTCTGTCAGTTTAATTTAACATTTAAACATTGTCTAGCTAATATAGTTATTAAACTCAACATTATTGATATCTAGATGAATCCAACTGTAACTTGTAATCTCTTTATTTATGTCAACAACTTAGAATGTTATGTAAACCAGCACTGCCGCAATCATTAGGAAAAGATCCACTCACCAAGTTGTGAACATTAAGTTTAAGGTATTTACAAAATTGCATGATTTATTTCCGTATTCATAAATTCTAAATGCTGCGTATTCATATTTCCTTCAGTCCTGTCGTGAATTCAGGAGTAACCCTCCAATTATGTCTGTCAGCCAAGAGATGATGTGAATGTAACCGTCAAGTTGGACGGAAAGATCATATTGCAAATTTTAGGCATCATATAGCTACGACTTTAACTTATATCTACATCAATAACTTTCTGTCTTTCTCTTAAATGTTCTTTTATTGATAAACTTAACTTTGCTCGTAATAATAATTTTGAAGAAATTGTTTAGACTTGTTTTCGTTGGCTAAACAAAAAGGTTATATTTTCCTTGGTTTTGGCATACGAGTGACCAATATATTAAGTATTTGAAGTCTTGGTTATTTTCCCTTTTTCTAATGTCTTTTTGTTACTACTTGTGAAATAAGCTGGCCAACACGACTGTGCTCTATATTTACTAATTTAAGTTTGGGATGAAGTCGACGACTTAGAAAGTAATTAAAAAAAATCCCAAACACTTTTGCAGACTTATAAACATGAATATCACATTACAATAATAATTTCGGACCAATTTCCTCGTCTTTGTTTTTATTGCAACGTTTCGGCCGCCATACCTTCCATTCTTCGTCAGGTGTCTTTCGCACGCAGTAACCTTCCGAGCATTACGAATGAAACTCTTGATTTGAGAAGTAAGGAGCAGACCAGCATAAGCCTGCTGATCAAATAAAAGGTTAACCCGGATGATTACTGAAGGCTACAGACACGAGGAAGGTCGGAAGTTACAGCGGCTGGTACGTTATGAGAAAACTAGTCTGAAAGTATCGTTGTATAAATAACATCACGTACCAGAAATTCAGGCAAAAATTGATAAATATCTTAATTTCAAGCCATTCAAGCAAAACGTGTTAAATTTCTGGCAAAACCGTGGAATAGTTCAGGTTATTCCAGCATTTTGCCCCCCCCCTCTATAGAAAGAGTTCTCATGCCCATAATATTTGGTCCTGTGTTAAGATATTTGTAAATATCTATACATCGATATGCATAGGTCAGGAAATATTTTGTGAGCAAAGAGTTCATATCGAAGAAATATGGAAAATCTCTGACATTTGACTTGTTGCTCACTTTTTAAATTTTCAATAAGGAATAACTTCGGTCTGGTAGACACTTCATGATCTTTTTCCTACAAAAGTAGGCTATTTATTTCTTAAAAAAAAAGGAAATGTTCTAAATTTAAAAATCTTTTAAAGAAAATTATTCTATTTCGTAAAAGTTGCTTGTAAATGAGTTACTTGTATTCAGATAACCTTAAAAAGTTGTTAATGTTCATTTTTATAATATGAGACGTACTTAAATAAAACATATCAAGAAAATTAATATAAAAGAGTTCTTAGCCGTCTTTATCGACTTTCTAAACCTCTTGTGCACACGTTTCACTATTTGTAAACATCGTGATTATGTTATATGTAATGTAGGGCCACACAGGTGTCGCCTAATGCCATACTAAAATAAGCAGTCAATCAGAACGAAAACCTGTAAAATCAGGCCTGAAGTAATGATCTCTTTAGCATTTTCCGACAGGGCCTTTATCGACAGCAACAGTATTCCCTTTTTAAGAGTTTTTTTTAATGCATGGCAGTCTTTAGAAAAAAAGAGTGCGGGCGCAAAGGTGTGTGCTGAAGTGGGACTTGATGTTCTGTCAGTGGGTGGGCAAATGTGTTTGAAAACGTTTTAAATTTTCTTCGATATTCTAATTCTCTCACGAAGATGAACATCTTTGATGGAAATTTCGTTAAAGGTTGTTTTAATAAAATTAGACAAAAAAAAAACAAGAACCATAGCACATATTTCTGGAACGGTTATTTAGATTTTATAGCAAGGATATTAACATGTAAAAGAAATAACTTTTTTTAATATCTCGTAAAACACACAAACGTACGGGAATTGATTTTAACGTATCCAAATTCGTCCTAAATATACTTCGTCTGCTTTTCAGGCTAAAATGGTACAATGAGATTATTTAGTTTCTTATTTCTTTGTCTACGTAACTTTTTTTCTCACTTACATTTTTGGGAATTTCTTTCGCTGATAAACTTTTTCTTTTAATAACGCATTCTGTCTTTCTTCTCCCGAACTTCTGCATAAATTCGGTATCTTAACTCCACCCCCATCCGTCATAACTGCAAACGCTTATCTCTCCTCTCTTCGCCTACTTTATTCTCTCATTCCTCGCCGAACTTGTTCACTTTTACTCTTTATCTTCGCTCGTTCGTTTTTGTTTTTGTTTGTGTCAAACTACACTTATCGAAGTGGTTGTTCTCCACCCCCCCCCCAAAAAAAAAAAATCAATCCATCAAGATTAGCATAATATAGTACAAAGATCACAAATGGGGGAGGGGCAACCCAATGAGGCTTGAAGTCACTATTACAGTAATGGTCTGCTAAATTAGCTTTCTAACCACTACTCAACGGTAAGATTGCAAAAAAAAAAAAATGTTTTTCTTTTATTTTGTCCCCCTCCCCTTTTTCTTTTATATGGTGTGAACTTAAAAATAGGCTATTTCTATATTTGCTTCTGTACCTGTCTCTGGATTTTATTTATTTTTACGTCTTTTCC
>VCCN01004667.1:3070795-3089491 GCA_006491835.1 Architeuthis dux
GGGGGAACTAGAAAGAAAAGAAGTTTGAGAAAGCTGGAGCATTGGATTTCATTGGGATTGAAAATGGAACTGTCTCGGAAGAAAAAAAGGTAAATGAATTAGTGGTGAAAAAAGATGCTTTAAAAGGAATTTTAAAAAAGCAGTGCAAAAGTAAAGTTCTAAAAAGTACGAAAGTGTTCAGGGTGTGGTTAATTTGTATGGACTTGTTTAAGACTTTTGGATCATTGCAAGAAGTTGTGTCGAATAACACAGAGCCGGTTTAAGTTCCTAACTCCTTTTCATTATATTTTGAAGATTGTGAGTAGACAAGGAGTGTTCTGTATGTTAGGTGCTTTAACCCGCCCTGATCAATGGAGAAAGAAAGAAAATGGACCACACATTCGAGCCTTCATGAAATCAAGGCTCGATGATTTGCAAACCGTCAACCAATTCAAAGTTGTTGGCTAACTGCACTGACTATTTCCTTTTAATGTTTGTAACACAAAGACCAGGGTTTGGGGCAAGCTAAAGAGTGTCTGATTGTTAAGAGGTTTTGTTCGGAACATTGGTTCCTTTTCATATGTTTAAGGTACGTTTTGAGGTAGTTAAGTATACAGCAAAGGCCACTGAAGCATTCAGATGAGCTAAGGCCTTTTTATTTCAATCTATTGAAATAGTTCTGATTTGGACGACAATACATTCTCTATGATTTGCATAACATCAGCATGCATCCTATTATTACATGCGGAAGTATAGACTGACCTACAATTGACTGCATCTATACACACGATCCATCAGTTTGTTTATATCTCTCACCATGTTGTAAGCATGCATCTATCTCGAGCTTGTATCGATCTGTCAGTTTTATGTGTCTAATTATCTATATAGGTAGTTCCCGCTCTTTGAAAGTTCGCTTTAGGCCACCCCACATTTACAAAACACCTCAAACCATCATAGCTTTATCTCGATTTATGTTGTGCATCTGTTTGCAAAATGTGTCCTAAGATATCAAAGTCCAAAGAGAGCTTGTAAGAATGGTAGGCTTAGAGATAGGTTATTTTTTTGGATCGGGAATGCTCAAAGATTCTTATGTAAACTAATGATACTTGTTTATTTACTTTACAACATTTCGGATAGCGGGGGAAAGATTTACTAATGTAGGTCTTTCGAAAAAGTGATTTTATAAAGCACAGCGAAGGATGCTTGCATTTCTTTTCCTGTAACCTGCCCTTGACATGTTCAGCTATACTCTGTACACGACATAAAACCCATCTAAACGTTTTCAGAAAAATATAATAGAACCAAAAGTTCTATGATGGTCCACCATCCTTACGTACATATTTCAAAGGGATTCTAAACAAATTAGTAATAGTAGCATTACTAGTTGTAGTAGGCGGAGATGAGGGTTTTTCACCTGAAGGTCTGGACCAAGTTTCATATCAATCCAACCTGATACGGCTGAGAAAATTGATATTTAACATTAGTCGTGGACGGTTCAACCGAAGGTCTGGACCAATCATATTAGGGACCGACCGACTGAAAAGTGTCTTATAGCGATGCGTGGATGCATCTAAAAAAAACGTGCTGTGAAACGAAACATAGTCGGTGTCAAGTACTTCGGCGGTAATTTTGCAAAGGAGATGGATCGAGCGTATGGGAAGTTATTAAGATGAGTGGTGTAAGGTGTCGACAGCGGATGGGAGGGTTTTAGTGACTGGCGGATGGGGAGGCGATTCATTTCTGGGACATAAGAGTTGCAATGCTATCGGTCTCGGCGACATCAGCATTGGTGTTGATTACTAACAGACCAACATTTAAAAAATAAACAGCAAAGAGGACATGTGTCGATCTCTCAGCCAGCTAGAATATCAATATTTTAAACACAAATTGCACCTTTTGACATTCTTCGTGGATTCTACCACTTAAAATAAATACCACTCAAAATTCACTAGGTGAAATTTATTGCGGCTCTGTTCTGTTGCTCTCGGGTTAGTTATAAGATAGCTCCACTGGGCAGCGAGATTCCATTCCTAAAACAGTACCTCTATGGCATTAAACAAAAACTGTCAATGATAGTCTCTACTTTATGATACGGGCATTCTTTTGTTAAACGCCAACATAAAAACCGTGGTCATATAAATAAACATCGCCCGTCCTTATGTCATCAGACGATATTGCTAAAAACAATTGTATTATATTAACCATGTCTTTCTGAGAGCTGTTTCGTAGGAATGAGAAGAGCATCGTTGATCATTCAGAAATTACAGTCCTTCACATTTAACAAAACGTTTGAAATATAAATATTTACATATTTCTCGATGTCGGGGAATGAGAAAAGATCGACCAGATAAAACATATTAGGTATTGTGCAAAGGGTGAACGAGTTCAAGTAAGTCACGTTTTCGAATACTGATTCTCCTACGCAGAAAAAACATACGTTTTTAATATTTCAATCTGTTTTTCCTACGAGGATTCGTCTATACATAGGTTTGCTAGATGAAGAAAACGCTTGATAGTTGATCTCCAAATCTAGATAAAGGACACGATTTTGAATGCTTCCGACTTAAAGTCTACATAGTTTTCTTGTCCGCAAGCTTTCAAGTATATTCGTGTACTTTATAATCGGCAATACCCACATGATCAATATATTTTTATCCATATCCGTATTTTAGATAATAGGACACATGAGTGGAGCACCCAGTCAGAATCGAACTCACTACAACTATGATGGTCTGTGAAACCCCCTTGCTAACCATTAAACTCCCATCCATATTGGAATTATTACTTCCATTGCTCAGTATGTTTTATGACACATACAATTTTAAATGAGTACATAGTATACGTCCGCTGACATTATTGAGGGCTAAGCATTTCTTGCTCACACTTCAAAAATATTAAAATACGTTGCGATAACCATGTCAGCTTCATAGATGTGATACGCAAAACCCTGACGCAGCAACAATCTTGAGGGTTAATACAGCTAGTTTTACTGTATTATTGCCACAATATAAGATATCCTTATCTGTCAACATGTATCACGCGTACAGGTCGAACCAATGGAGCTAGACGGCTGAAAAGTTGAACTTATGTCTAGAAGACCTTTTTAAACACCCCCCCCGAAATAGGCTTTTAATGGGGGATTCAATTTGAAATGTAAATACATGCTAAATTAATCATTTAGTTTATGTCCGGCAGTGTTCATGCTTGTTTTTCTTTGTCTCTTTTGTAAATTAACACTACTTTAGTTGTGACGATTTCCTGTCTCGAGCCACACTGACAAATTTACTAGCAAAGCTGCTCAAAACAATATCTTTACACTTATTCTCATGCTTTCTACTGCAAACATGAAGGTTGGTCAACCATAGGGAGTCTTTTTAACTAGTCGGCAATATAGTATGAGTCTGAACCTCAAATATATAGCCCGTGTTTAGTGTGTATATCTGCATCTTTATTTAAAACTCGCCTTACGGGCGGATTTCAGCTAGTTCTTGCGGAAGGCCTAAATGGTGCCCTTGGCTGCAATAAGGGATCATGGATTTGTATTTGATAATCATCACCATCAGGAAGTCTTGGATCACATTTAATTTAAATATCTGAGGGAATTTAAAAAAAGATTTAAATAAGCATATTCCATTTGGAATATATAATATGCTAAAACATGCTCTGTGGTCCCATTAGAAACAACCGAAAAGTTGGTAGCCATCCTTGGGTTATGCGATGACGGACCGACATTTAGTGGCTTATAGTTAAGATGATGGATGGTTTTAACGAATTTTTGGGAAAGAACTTTGCTATACATCTGTTAGCCTACTGAACGATAGCGGTAAATGAACTGAAGCAGTGATATATCTAATATGCATATGCCCACACATAATATATTCATACAGACCTATTTTGACACCTGTATTGAAACAGCACGCTATATAAACAGAAATATGGCGGGGGGTACGGCTTATACCTACTTCTCAATTACCAGGTTTTATTGTATGTTCAATGTCTACTAATGAAGCCATTACCTAGTTCCCAAAACACAGCCTTAGCGTATACCCAATTCGCAAAACCCATTTCCATCACTGTGTATAAATACAACAGCGACAGGTGAATAACTGTTAATCAAAATGATGTACTGGTTTGATGATGGCATTTTATTAATGATATTTAGTAGAAACCTTCGAGTTACAGAAATTGGTTTAATGTTCCATGACACTACTTTTTATAAGTCGGTCAAAAAGCTTGAAGAACAACATCTCTCATTGCGAGCACTTCTTTTTATGCTTTTTGCTTTAATGTTACCATGAACAATCAACATGAAAAGACAGTGGCGTCTATCGACACGATTGGTATTTAAGTTGACCGACTTTCCCCTCCCCGATTATTTCTCCTTTTTATTTTTTTCCCTTAACCCCACCCCTCTCTCCTTTTCTCTGTGTCTTTGTCTGTCTTTTTCTCTTTCTTTTTGCCCACTGAAAATTGTCTAAAACGATGTTGGCACCGAATTTCTTTCCGCTCCCTCAACCCAACAACTGCCCACCTACGAACATCTAATCAACAATAACAATAACGACAGCACAGATGAAAGCAACAAAAGGATGGGAAAAGAGAGCGATAAATGGGTCACTATATATTCTAGTGTTTATTATCATAGAGCATGAAAAAGACACAATTTCTTTTTTCTTTTTTCTTTTTACCCCGGAGAAATTGAAAGAACGAAAAAATAAACTAATGAACCATTTTGCTTATTAAGTGTTTTCGTTACTTTTAAGAGAATGTTCCCACACCACAAAGCAGGCTAGCAAAAGGATAGGACATGAAGCTTTTTGTAATGCAAAGCACTATATATTTTGTCCTAAGTTATAAATGTATTAGTTAATACCTTTAAAGAGAAATGATGTCAGTCTATCTTTCTCTCTACACACATACACATGTAAGAGTATATATGCATCTATCGCTTGGCTTATAAGTGTGTGTGTGTGTGCATTACTTCATAGATTTGTTGATGCATACACATCAGAATACTAAAAGAGCGTGTACAAACATATACAGATATTTAAAAGGTTAGTTTAATTCAGCTAGACGAGGAAAGGAATATTGTGTCGCTAATATTGCCAGTGGAAACAGCCTGCCTGCTTTTAAAAATTTTCATTCGAAATCCTGGCTTAACTCTTAGCTTTAACAATTAACACAGTAGTAGATTGATTGTTTAGTGGCATATCAACCCTTGATGGGTCATTTAATGCCGAAATCAGTTTAAAATTCAAGATATTATCTTGCGACTTTGGTAAAAGGTTATTCAAAAACTTATTTTGAATAGTCTTGCGACTTTGGTGCAGAAACAGGTGGCCCTTTTTTTTTGGGGGGGGGGGGGGTCTTATCCCTCTGCAGGGAATGCAGTCGGCATATTCTAGGCCTTACACCCAGTCAAGTAGGCAATGTATGTATACATATGTTGTAGCATATAGAAGTACGCTCCCAACATTACCATAAAATTGAAGGACATTTTCTAGAGCTTGCAGCAAATCCCACTGGGTGATTCGCACCAGGGTTGCCAGATGTCTTTTACGGTATAGGATCAAATTGGTATTGTCTCGGGACCACATTAAGTTGCTTCAGTACCAAAATAATCAAATAACTTAAAATCCATCATCAAACTAAGCTTTCAGGAAAAATGGATTAAAATATATTATCTATTGTTCCTGCATATTTATGTCGTATATCATTCGCGCGTAAGGGATTGTCTTGTAAATTTTCATTATTTTCGGAACCAAATTATTCAGTTCAATACAAGATTTGCTCAATTTAGATCTTGAAAAATACCAAGTGACAACCCTGATTCGTTCTTTGTAAGCTTGATATTCACTGTATGATGCAGGCTTAGATTTCTTTTTTGTTAGTCTTTCATACCGCAAAATGCGGTACGTATATATAGGAATTGCTACCGAGGATGTTGAAATGATTCAATGTTTTCGTCGGTTAAGTTAGCCAGTGTTTCCTTTCAATAGAAAAGTATTTTAAAATCATTTTTTGTTTTCCGTAATCAAAGCAGTTGTAAAATTGCCAATGGTTGCATTTTAAAATTAATTATGAAAATTTGAAATGCATCAGTTAACTCGATCTGCCAATTATGAAATAATTGAGTTTATTTTCGTGACATTATGAACCTGCTATGAAAGCTGTCATTTTTCTTAGAACTTCTGAAATGGATATGCCAACTGTAAAAGTAATTAACTTAACCCTATTAAGGTCGTCGAGGCATCAACTGATAGAGATGTTAAAATAATGTAATTTCACACGAACACATAACTTTGCATATGTTCACTGTATGAATGTGTTCCCGACGGTCTTTCATCCTCAGATCCAGATAATTACTTACACAACAGATTTGCGCGTGAATGGTTGTGTGTAACTCTTTATGCGTTCATAATCAAAGTTACTACAATTGTTTTGTGTGCACGTGCGACTGAATTAGTTTCGCAATACTGGGTTTCTTTGCAGATTGGGTGTGTAAGAGTCGACCGTGTTTCCCATAAATGGCACAATAGTATAAATATACGAAGAGTGGTCGAAAGAAAGTAAGACATACCCGGAAAATAATTATAACAAGCCCCACTGCTCCAGAGTCAAACTCTGCTCCGACTTCTACTTCCTTGCATAATTCTACTATAAATCTTGCAGGTATATAATGGTTGTCAGTTTAGCGCAGGTGGCAGCACACCAGGCTCATGATCACTAGGTCATGAGTTAAAATCGCAGTGGGTGAGTGGGGATTTTACATATCGGTTTACTTCCCTATTTCTGGTGAGGATTGTTCTTGTTACATAGGATACTAAAGTCAACTCTGACTGTCCAGGAGTTTAACAAATTCCTGGACCCCCCCCCCCACCAAAAACAACTCTTCCTATACTAGCAGAACATTTAATTGCAATACATTGAACTTTTGGAGATATTGTGTGGATATATAGCTACGACGCAGGGTAAGTAATGATTTAAAAATGGCTTGATCTGACCCCAAATATACTCAATTCTTCTTTAGCCCATGACAAGGTCCTCAACATTCGTTGAGATATTTTGTGGACAGATATACAGACAGAAACGAGTGAATACATAGATCTTTCAGCTTCGTTGGCAGAGGTAAAATGCATTCAATTCTGCAACCTAATTTTAAAAAACAAAACTTTCAACTCTATAGAATTATATAGCCGGTTTAGAGCAGGAATTAGCTTGCTAATCATGCAAACCATTCATAAATTATTTCCTCTTTAAATGACGTCTTGTGCTAAAGTTAAATGGGACAATACATCTATCCAGATGAACTACTACATTGTTTTAGATATAACCTCTTAAGGTTTCGTTGTAGCCCGAGATATCCTTGTAAATCAAATCTTGGTACAGTTGAGTGAAATAATTGTTTTTCTTACGATTTTTCTTTTTCTATTAATTAGTTATACATACATGTTTATATTCTGTGAATTCAGGTGCCATAATATCACATCTAAATACATGCATATATACAAAATAAGGAATAATTTCCAACATCTATTCTTTAATTCATTTGATTTAAACAGAGCACCCTTTAAGTTCCACGAATCGTTTTTATTCCTGATTATTCCCCCGCCCCAGATTTCTAGAAATAATTTAACTTTTCTAAAATACTTCATCCATTCTTCAAGATTCTATGGTAGTTGATATAAAAGTACTGATACAAACTGCACCCAAAGCACCTGAGACTCATGATTTAGTTTCTAGACTTGTTCTCAAATCTAGAAGTGGCCCATAAATGCATGATTACCACATCTCGCCCTTATGCACTCTTCAAATCCACAGTAAGCAATAATTTACAAATACTGTATTCACTCAATTGAGGATGGTCCAGTTATGTAACGTCACTCATAAAATCTCCCTGCTCTCTCTCTTCACAAACGATGAAATTTAAAAAGTAGGAATGAAAACAATTCCCCCCAGAATGTTATATTGGCCACGTTTTTATAGTAGCTTGACAATTTACTGTTGTTGCTAAATATGTTCATTAACGTTCCAAATTCTGTTCGAAAAATTGAACCCTTCATGTTCTCGATATTGTTACCACAACGTTTCGGCCGATCCATTCATCAGCCATCGTCAGGTGTATAATCCGTTAGAAAAGAGGTAAAAACCTTATTTCTTCATAAATGGCGACAGGAAAACAAGGGTACATTTGTGGCGGTATGTTTTCGACTGTATTTAGCATTGCTGAATGTAACTGATCCGATCGATATATTAGCTACATTTTTCTGTCGCGATTTTCTGCAGAAATAAGTTTTACCTATTTTCGTACGGATTATACATTGTAAGAATGAATACGAAAGAGTTCAATTGGCCGGACAACATTTGGACCTGTTAATTTTAGCTCAAGGACTATCGCAGCGACATAAAGCTCAATGATTTGAACATTAGTCTGGAGTCTGTGGCGAGTAGTCAACTTCTAGACTTTTACGACGTTTTTAATATATCGATAACCGGTTGCGCAGCTTAGATTAACTTTGCAACCAATTAGAGGGGACCTTACTGTTCATCTGTGAACATACACTCTGGTGTGGTTACTCAGTCGGTAGTGAGACGCCATTGAGTGAACTTGTGTACAGACCGCCGTATTTACAATGACCAAGTCTGTACATTTTTTACGTCTTGTGAAGGTTTTTGGCAAAACATCGCATCACCCAGGTCTGACAATTCCAGTCTAGATTTGGCTCCTTGCTACTCTTGGCTTTTCCTAAAGATTTCAGACCATGGGTAAAAATGAAAAATGCGACGAGGCAGCTGATGGCGAACCTGAAAGGACTTTGCAGACTGTTTTGAAAAGTGGAAGGAGGCTGGGATAAGTATGAGGTTACCTGTATATACCGGGTCTAATAATGTGCTTACAGTTAGATATTTACTGAGGTGTATTTTACACGCGTGCTTAGTCTTATGAAAAGAGGAACTGAAATTCAGCGGACTTCCTCAAGAACTGACATAATGCTGCCTTTGATTTAATCACGTTGGGCTACTGGTTTGGTAATGAACCCTACTTACCCAGCAAACTGTATATGGTAGTGTGTTGTCCTACACAACCAAGTGAATAGATTAATATGCATACCACATGAGGAAGACTCATTTTCTGAATACTGGGGGAAGGAAGATTGCTGGGTATTCTTTATTTAAGAAACAGCATTACCACCATTACTTTTGAACTAGATTTTAACTATGACTGATGTTGGGCGGTAAACCTGCTGTCGATGTGACCGTATAGGGGAAAGTATTGTAAAGAACGGCGTGGAAGGTTAGATTGAAAATCTAGCAAAAGGCATGTAAAAAAGAAAAGCATTTCGAAGAAAGTAATACTCAACATAGCAGTCAAATAATAAAACAGAATAAATCAATACATCCGCAGCCAAATGGGGGAAAAGCATTTATTTAGAATAACAGATTTTTACTTTTCAATATAATATCCTTCCTTATGCACACAACCCAACGCTTGTTCATATAGATTACATACATCGAACATTATGCAGGGAAATGTTCAGATCAGCTAATAATTGTTACTGTATATATTCATGCATTTACATGAGTATATAGCATTTATACGCTGATATATAAATATCACTAATATTATAAATGGAACTAATATATGAATAAAAAATGTGAGATCATTATAGAAATTTGAAAATGAAATCCTTGACGATCCATTCTACAGCCTTCTTCAGGTGTATAATCCGTAAGAATCGACGGCTGAAGAATGGATCAGCCGAAACGTTGTGGTAGCAAGAGGGCAATTTAACTTTGTGCTCATCAAAAATTGCCATATTACAGACAAAAATATAAATTAATATTAAAGATCAAAACGGAACATTTGTCAATGTTTTATGGTATTTTTGTTTGCGCACTTGAAACAAATCTTGAGTCAAAACAAACCTGACGAAAAAAGAATTTGAAGCGTCTGGATTTCCTCTCTATCGGCCTGTCTTTGTTTTGGCTGCGAACCCGTGACAACATCTAACGATTAGTATTCCAAATTTGTTGTCTGTCGGACCCCCAGCCATGGAAGTAATGCGCAAGGTGTTACTTTTCTCCACTTGAGAACAACGAGCGTCAGAAGTGACGAATACGAGATGTTATCGGCTCTGAAATGGGAAGAGCCTAACAGTGTAGGCGGGAATCGCGGAAGTTGAGTAAAAGAGGCCACCACAGGAGGAAAGAAGCGAAATGTAATACGTTTTGGGTGGAAGAAATAAATGTATGCGTTTAAGGAAGTGTGCATTTATGTAGGCACATGCACAAACGCCCACACCTGTGTTTTTTGTAAAAATATATGTATGTAAACGAAGAGAGAACTTTACGTTTATCTATATCCTTCAAAGCGTGTCATTTTTCTATCTATATATTTTCGTCTTATGTAAACACTGATTCTGTGTAGGCGTGCGTTCAAGCAACAAAAATGGAAACTGTCAATAAATGACAACAGATAGAGCAAAAGATTAACCGATTGGTGCCCATGGGACAGTAGGGAAAGACCCGACACGTGGAGGGATCAGATAGAAAGTTTTACCGTTAAGACATAGCTGAGGTCAGTACAATGATGGCATGGGAATGGCTGCTGCTGATGATATATTATCGGATAAGTACGAATCTATTTACCTCCTTTGCAAGACATATGCACACTTAGATAGGTATACTAATGAATATATACTGGCATAAATATACGCATTCGTTATGCAACTGTTCAACGACACTTTCATTACGTGCATCCATTTTCTAATTCTGCAGTCTTCCAAACCCTTTGAAGAAAAACACCGTATAAAAAATGTATCAAATCCGTCACTAACCCGGTTCATGTAAATCTGAGCATGTATTAGACGTGTGATGCTTATGTCCCATTTTCTTCGTCTCTTAGAGCATAAACTCGTTCAGTGCATATGATAAATAATAATAAAGCCTAGAGTCTTTCATGAATTCTAAAGTGTATAGGAGAAACCTAACTCTGATAAACGTTATCATCAATAATTAATTAAATAAACAAACAAACCTGTCTTTGATAATGTAGAAAAATATGAATAGAAATAAGACTAACTCGTTAAATCAATGTAACGACAGTCCATTTGTTGAAAAACCAGTCCATAACATTTAGGGACAACCTTGAGAAAGATGGTCAGAACATCCGAAATAAGATAAAATCGACAGTACTTGTTAACAATCAACAGCTTTGTAAATTTACATAACATATTTGTAGCTATTTAATTTACTTGACATAGTTGGACCAATAGGATAATCTTTGGTATAGTAGGTGTCTAAATCTTAGTAGACGGAAGAATCATTAGCCAATAATATCAAACAGATTTCATTCTGCTTATTTCATATTAATTCATAACGTTCTTCTTGGTAGGACACCAACAGCCATGTCTAGTCGTAATATGCAATATATGTGACTAAACATCGGAATATTGCAAGAATTATTCACATCTCAATTGTGGTATGTAAATATTTAAGAAGCTTAGTCTATCACAAGATTGCAATAGTGAGACCATGAGAATTCAATTTACCTGTTACTTGCAAGATTTTACATCTAATAATCTGTCTGTCTAATATGGCAGGTACCATCCGGTAAGACATTTGTTGAACTAAACCAACTTTGTCACAAAGCCGGATTCGAGGGGCACCTAGTGAGGTTCGAAATGTATAGATGGCTTACGAGAACTATATCCTGCTAACTATTGATCCACAACAAGGCCTTACGATGGTGTAATATTTTGATTTCATTTCTGAAAGAATGCGTTATTAATGTTTATAAGCATTAATAACGCATTCTTTCAGAAATGAAATCAAAATATTACACCAAGAGCCACAGTCACACAAAATCTTGATTAAGGAAAATATTTTGAAAGCTGCATGTCCTATTACTATCTTTATTTTTTGGGTTTTAAAAGAAGAAAAATGTTTATCACGATGAAAAATATCTCGAATAACTAACTCCTGCAATTTACTTTCTATGTTTGTTCTTTAGTCCTCTATGAATCTATTTGAACATGATGTCAGCTATATATTGAGTAGCTAGTGACTCTGACTGTCTTACGGTGTACGACTTGGAGTATGGAACGATGACACAAGAGACTTCAAAGACAACCACGTATTCTTCTATTATCTGATAACCAGACAAACTGAGAAATATCGTCTGCCACTCGATTAAACAATTAAATGCACTCACACACATTAATATTTATAATGTATCTGTCGTTGTTGGTATACAACTTGAATATAGATATGTTCATTTCCTTATTTATATTCATTTAGAATGCGTTGTGCTTTCATTCAAGCTGTTATACTGCTTAGCCATGAGCAGGCCTTCACGTTGAAGAAGGCTAAGTTTTTACTCTACGTGAGGAGCTCTTCACTTGATTGATGGCACAGCTTGTGAAAAGTTTGAGCCATTTCATGTTTGTATGGATTTTACAAATGCTTAACCGTCTTCAGGATCGAAACGGTGTTTTTGCCACGATTTCAAATCGTACTTTCATAATTATGTGTAAATGAGCGTCGGTTATTTGGCACTTACATTCGCTTCAGTTCTGAACTACTTACAACTTCAACTGATATAGGGTGTCACAGAAGTAACTCCCGATTTGTCCCAAAATTAATGCCAGTTCTAAGGGAAGCAACTATTAAATTATGCTTTTACTATTAAAAACAACTATTAAATAGTTGCTTCCCTTAGAACTGGCGTTACATCTGTCTCGCCAGCGCAAACCATACTTTCAATATTGTACGAGAACAAACAGTTCAAGGGAGATAACTTAGACACTTACAAATAACGAGATTGTGTTGCTTATTCAGTAAGGAAAAGCGAAATCATTTGTGTGGAGGGAAGTTGATTTATCAAGGAGGTAACAGATTTGAAATTGAAATTAGGAGAAACACATTTTACAATATTGTTCAGTATTTCTTAGGTTGTCTACAAATAAATTCCTTAACCTGTCAAAAATAAGAATCTTAGGAAGGAAAACGTTAAATTCAGTCATTGAATCAACCGGGGAAACTTCAGTCCCCAACAAATTATATCTTCAAGTACTTGGACAACTCTTTTTTAAAAACAAATCTTAACAATAAACACTTGGGTGTTCACTGACCATAGAAATGTGTTGACGTTAGTGGTGCAAGATTTGATTGAATTGCCCCCCCCCACACACACACATACACACATTTCTATGGATCGTAGTTTCAAAATGACGTTTACTTCTGGAAAATATTACAGTATTTGCTTTCCAGGGCACAGCTGATTGCGGAACTTTAAAATAATTTCTTCTCGAATGACCCAATATGTTGGAACAGATGAGTAAGGAACCGTGAAAGCCCCACAATCTTTTTTCGATGTATCGACTAGTTTCTTAAAGATCTGTTTCTGAGTTGATTATAGCATATTTAAAAGGCTACGCATGAACCGAAAGCAATAAATAAAAAATAAAATGTCTGACTTTGAGAAAATGTTCTATTCGACTCATCGCCTCTTTTTCTAGCTCACTTTTCTTTGTCTGTATACGTGTTTTACACACTATATTTTATAATCCCTCATAGCCTAATGGTGTTAGTATTCCTCCCCTAATCTTACTATTTTGACGCATTCTGTTTTTCTTTCCACTCTCTATGACCAGTACTTGTAATTGCCACAGTGAAACCTGTGACGGAGTTCCACGAATGTTTGTGCACCAAAAACATCGCCCTTTGTCAGACTTGCTTTTCCCGGATATTCATTTCAGTCTGTTTCTCTCTCGTATACAAACTATTTTTGTCCGCCGTTCTCTCACCCCAACTGCAACCGCTATATTTGTTTTGTCTTCTCTTCCGCAGATCCTGATGCATGGTTTGGAAGTGGGTCTCTTTGACGAAATCGAATCCAACGGAGAACCGTTGCCTGCTGCCGTAATTGCACGGAAATTCAATTATGATAAATCCATGACGGAACGTTTCCTTAACACACTGGTGTCCTTAAGCATACTTGAAAAATCTGAACACAAAGGTGAGATTATCATTGTTTTACGAGTAGGGTTGAAAATGATGTAACGCTATCATCAGAGCTGTATTCACTGCCACGTGGATAACAGATGTTACATAATTACAAATTGTTATTGAGGTTGCTATTTCAAGGTAAATAGTCTGGCTTAAAATACTAGCTGCTATCATGTAAACATTTTAAAATATGTAGAAAAAAGAACATATCCTGGGTAGCTGCACACTTTTTACTTTTTATTCCTAGCACTTGAGGTGCGGGGCGACCGAGTGGATAACGGCTCATAGAATGAAGTCAGCGAGCCGAATTCAAACTCCGATTGGGGCAGTTTGTGTTCACTTTGCACTAATGCTCTTAGGAAAGGTATGAATCAATCTCTCCATCGGTTATAGGTAAATAGCGCAGGTTGAAGTGAGTGACATATCGCAAATGGACCGAGTAAATAGTTACGTGAAACCGTAGCTGGCGCAATGGCACTACTTGCTTATCCCTAGCAAAATATATATCCTTTTATGGTTATCTGTGGTAGAAAGTAATATAATATTGTAGATTGTTTGAGAGTATTGAATTAATGGGCACAGTTATATCTGTAAAGGTAATACAACTCTGTTCAAGTCTACGATTTCCATTCTTCTATTCTTGCCATAAAATCGGGAACCAAAAATTGGCATTTAATAGGATTATAATTTTACCTAAAGCATTCTCATTGTAAATGATCCAAAGGTCACTAGAAGTTATCGACTTTCAGTCTGAGGATTTGCTAAAGAATTTAGAGTAGCAAAGTCTTTCTCGGATTTGAAGGAATTGAAAAGTTCTAGAGCCATGTGGCGTATTAAAGGAAGTCTTTTGTTTAGATTAAGATCTTTTTACTATCTTTGAACTTTGTATCAACGATATGTTCTATTCCTAAATATTAAGTAAAATTATAATCTTCTAAATAAGAGAGCGTTTTATTGGTCACCAATAATAACCAATGAATTTAGTTATATCAATTTGTTTCAACGTTTTTTAGAATGCGAAACGTGTTGTTGCCATTAAGTTTGTCCCATTGGAACATTTTGGGATGTAAAATTTTCAGTTTAGGTCCACATACAATCTAAGGCGGTGCAAAGATGTTTTCGCCCCATACACACAATGCAAAGACACCCTCGTCCTTTAACCATCTGTTTTCATCTGCTATAACCGTGCCATACTATGTTCACTCACCAGTAAACGATATTAAGACATCGTATCGACGTAGAAGTTTCAATACACTGCTCTACGCATGAAAATATCACAACCCAGAACTCTCTCCAAAAACTCAATATAGGTTTATTTAGTGTTTCAGTTGCTAAGGCCGGCTATGTATGTAATGTATGTATTACACGCACATGCCGCATCAAAAGAGCTAGAAGGCTGAACAGTTAAATATTTACTCCTTATGTCTAAAACCTATTTGTTTGAAAATTCCCCCTAAATAGGATTTAGTGTGTGGTGTTCAACTTACAATGTAAGCTTTCTGCTGAATTGATCCCTCCTGCTTTCTTTTTAAAAAAGAATTCAGCCCTTAGTGATCCTGCCAACAAAAGTAACTTATTCATTGATCACCCCTTTTTCCAATTGTTTAATTGATCACCCCAACACGGTATGCTGCTAAAAGACGTTGGTTGATTGACGGTTTCTATTGAGTCATTAACCAGACCTGTTTATTATTTTTAGGTACAGCCTTATACAGCAACACGCCCGGAACAACAAAATACTTGACCAGATCGAGACGTCCTGCCTTGATAGCCAGTGCAATGACTGAATTTAACGTTTTCCTTCCAATTTTGTCTAATTTATCAAACACAATGAAAACAGGTGAGTCGTGCACAAAATAATAAATTCCTTTTTATTATCAGAAGAAAATGTTATAACAATCATCAGCCTTTTAACGTCCGTCGTTGGACATAGACCATCTCCAAGATTTTCCAGACTTCTCGATTGTGGGCATCGCGGTACCAGTATCTTCTGAACTTGAAGAAAAAATGCAACCTTAAAACCTGGTTAATATAGCTTCGTATGCAATGAATGTATACTGAGCGACCAGAAAATCGCGAAATCGTTTCGATATTGTCAACAAAGTCAGACTCTAGATCTCATCGAAGAGCTAAAGTCTCGAAATGTATAACTATCACGTAAATGAGGGCACGTCAGCAAGGTTAGGGCACTGATGGCAAATAATGCCTGTAGAATACCGACCCCTACCTCCTTTCATTGACTCTAATAGACAGCACTTCTACATTAGGAGACAACTGCATTTCAAACTTATAAGGCAATGGAAGAGAATAACCTTGAGATAGCAAGAACAGATGGCAATAGATGGCGCAAAAGGCTAACCGATTAGTGCCCACGGGACAGTAAACGGTAGGAAAAGACCAGATACCAGATGGAGGGATGAAATAGAAACGTTTGACGGTCATGGAAGGAGATGGGAAAGGCCTTTGTCCAGCAGTGGACCTCTAATGGTTGATGCTGATATATTTACTATAATATGCAAATGAAATTATCTGTTATCATTATAGATTACTTTTCTACTTCAGCTAACTTAACCTAAATTTGGCTTCAGACTTGTAAGGGTGAAGTAATGAATTAATAACAGTGTAAGTTGAGTCCATTTTGCTACAATTCAAGGATAAGCACCCCTCTTCCATTCGTACCCTTGTCTATTGCAAGGGTGAGTGGAGAAGATGAACAAATCAGCGTAACGGTTTTACATACAAACAAGTGGTGGTTGTAGTAGTAATAGTAGTAACAATATTATTAATAATTAACCATAACAAATGTATTCTTTTGATATTTTCAGGAAAAGCATTCATTGACATTGCAAATATTAAAGCTGGAAAAATTGGCAATGCCGACGGCCCACTTTCAAAAGACATCAAACAGAATAATAATTCCAACCATAACAAATCTAATCTCATAACGAATGGAAACAGTCTAGGCTCGAATGGTATCAGCACCAATGGGCCAAATGGTACCACTGGTATGGTTCCGAACAACACAAACGGACTTCATCCAGACAAGCCAACCAATGGCAGCAAACCCTCAATGGACTGCAGTTCCATGATCATGCTTTCTATGGACGGACTCACTGTTCCATGTGCCCCGGTGTTGGTGAAAGCATTTGACCTCAGCGCTCACAGAACCGCCGTAGATTTAGGAGGTAAGTGAAACGGTATCTAGAGGATTTTCTTGCAGATTTTAGTTAAGTTTTTCCCTCTCTATGATGGTCTGTTGACTACAAACGGGTGCACAATCGCTCATTCAAAATTCTAAAAACCGAAAATCGAACATTTTTCCATGGATGACATGTGCACACCAAAGCTCGTGTTTGGCACCAAACATGACCCGACACTACCAACACTCAACCAACATCGTCTCGTTTAATTCCGTTGTGAGCAAAAGTTACTATTCCAAGACAGCCTTGCTCAACCAATGCCACGTTGATGGAGCTCAGTGCTCTTACTAATGTCTTTGCTGCTTACTGATATTTTTTGATTTGGAAACTGAACATGTTAAAAAAAGAGGCGCAGAAAAGAAGGATAAGCGCAATCCGAACATTCTGAATTCCGAAAAGTGTCTTGTTCCAGATAAGAGATTGTGGACCTATAGCTCCTTAAGCATTTCATTTTTCAGTTCTCACAATTTATCAAAAGTAAATCTAGCAAAAATAATACATTTAATTTCTTTTTCTTATTGATCTTATTCTTTCTAACTTATGGAGAAACAATACATTTTCTACCGTTGCTGTACCTTCTCTGTCCATTTTAACAGCTTGTAACTCTTATTGACTGCGTTGTTTCGGTAGTACCCAAACGTGATATTAAAAAGAAAATCATGTCTAATACATTACATCGTTGGCTGCTTATCAGCTAACACTTGAGTAGAATATTTAATGAATAAGTATCTTGTGTTGTCTGATATAAAAGAAATATCACATGGAGATACACCCTTAACCATTGTATATACAATGTACCTGCAATTGTACATGGGGGGGGGCAGAAGCGTGCTCAAATTCGATATGGCAAGATTGGATCCCATACGGATGTTTCATCATTGAATAGTTATATACTATTCACAATGGAGTCAAATAGTGTCTAGGTGACATGAACGTCTTTAAGTACTAGGGCAGAAGGACTTTGGTAAAGTAGGTTTACCGTAAGCGTTTATATAGGTTGGTCATGGATTACTACCTGCTGCTGGTATCATGCAACCAAGTACTACCTGTCGCATGTTACTTGGAGAGGCGATGACCAACACTATGTAACGTCCATTGCCCCAACGATCTATTAGTAGATTTGACTTTCGATAAACGTTTACAAAGTATATTTTAAATCCCCTTATATTATATATATTACACACATTAAATTAGCGTGCATCAAGTTTCATGAGTTTAAAAAATATCTTATTTTCTATCCTTCTCTCCAGGCGGATCAGGTTTAATTGGTAGAACACTGGCAAGTGAATATCCCGAAATGAATATTACAGTTTTTGATCTCCCACCAGTTGTGCAGCTGGCTAAAAAGTTATACCCAGAAAATAACACTGGTCAGGTGACATTTGTATCAGGTTTGTACATTGAATTTTTTGTTATCCTTCTTTACACCTCTGAAACATTTTCGTTTATAACCCCATCCATTTCCTTGTCTATCCCTCATCTTTTTTCTCTTTGTCTATCCCTCATC
>VCCN01004667.1:3160813-3172380 GCA_006491835.1 Architeuthis dux
AAAAGTGCATCAGATAACGTACAATCGCTCATTAAGGGCGAAGAATATCCGATGCCCCTGCGCTTTCCATTTCTATTAGGCTTACAGAGGCGATGAGCCATCTCGACTGGCCACCTTTGGTCTCTTTATGTTGATCCTCGGTAGACGGACCCCCTTTAACTTTTTTGGCAGGAGGGAGCTTTAAGGGGGCAGCCCCTTTTTGCTAAAAACCTGTCTGTTGATGGACTTTGCAGTTCTTGAGTAGAATTTAGCGAATTGTGTTAGCAATAGGGCGAATTGAACTCTTTGGAAATGTGGGTGGGTTTTCGTCTTTTTACATTTTCTTCCTCTCCTTTTTTTGCTTCTTTTAGTTGCGGTAAATGTGAAACCCTGTAAAGTTCTAAGGAAGCTTTTGTGTTTTTATTTTATTCCTTTATATTTGTTTTCTTCCTGGCTGGGGTAACCGGGGTTGGTAAAGGACTTATGGCGCGGAGAGTGGATGGATGCAAAAGAAATAAGAAAATAAATGAACAATACAATGATGCAATAGAAAGAGAATACAATATTGTGGAAGATGACGAGGTAAGGAAAGAACAGAGCAGTAAGCGAATAAAGTATGGTAGCAGATACGAACTTGTCAAGAAATTAGAGCTATAGAAAGTTCGGAAAAGAAAGAAAGATAAAAAGAAAGAAAGATAAAAAGAAAGAAAGAAAGATAAAAAGAAATAAAGATGCGAGAAAGAGAAGAGAAAGAAGAAGTAAAAGTATAAAGAATGGAAATAAAAAATTTAATTAGGTGAAGCAAAAAAGGGGACCATGTTGAAGTGAATAAAATGAAGAATTTCTGTCATTCCAGACACAAATAAATGTGCTCTTTTAATTAAATTCAAAAGTAAGAGGGAGAACAATGATGCCATTACTATTACTGTGAAACCATTAGCATTCTTCGCTTATCTGTCACTATCATACCACTCGGTCCACAATTGCCACCAGAGAAACCATCCCGCAATAATACCATTAGCATTAACATTGTCCTTGACAGTGCCGTCAATTTTATATCATCAAAGACCTCACTGTAATACCATTCATTTGAAAGCCAATAGTCTAATCTGCGATAGTTTTTGTAAAAGAGTTTCATTCAGTCGTAGCTCAAGCAGTAGTTTAGCTGTCGTACATAAATAGACTCCCCGTGGAAAAAAGGGAGGCGAGTTCGAGTTTCGCTTAGAGCTTATACTTTATTTCCAATCCGCGTTGTTTAGTGATGACCGTAGAAATGCAATCGAAAGCAACTGAATTTAAGATTAAAGAAATACTAGTAAAACATAATTAATGATTGACAATGCCTCATCGAATAATACTGCTTTTAATACTACTGGTGTCTGTAATCAAAACATCAAATATGACAGCACCAGCCGTTCGGGGGAAATAAGGAATACGTCTATATGGTCAGATTTGATCTTCTGTACCATTAGCTCTCGTAGCTCAAGCAACAGAGCAGCTGTCATACATAGAGAGGCATCCCGAGAAAAAAGAAATGCAAGATCTAGTCTTGCTGGGAGCTTCAAACGACCGAGAGGGACGGTAGCGTAGTTGCAATGAAATTTAAAATACAGCAGGCAAATTAAAAAAACACAAGCAAACTAAATCGTCGAGTAATCACACATACACACACACACACACACACACACACACACACACACACACATATATATATATATATTTGTTTGCCGCATTTATGTGCATGTTGTATTTTTAAAATGTGCTTGCCTACTTTTTAATTTGCTCAGGAAAAGGTGTAGTACAGAAATCTAATGATACAACATATGATAACATTGATCTTCAGAATCAAAGGTTAAACAAGGTAGATAGTTGTTGGATAAAGCCGACTCTCGTCCAAGCTCACGAATAATAGATCGCAAAACGAGTATTAATATTATAGTTAGAAGTTTGCGAATCTAACGTATTGAGACCAGGAGAAACAGAATCCGTACACCAAAATGAAAATGAGCAGAGGTTCAAGCAATCTATAATCATATCTAGATAATCGCTTTTATAATAATCTGGTAAGACCCATTAAACTGATCCTGACAGTGACGTCATACTGTGCAATAACTCATGTTGTCACCCTTATGAACCTCCACCCGTATCAAGGAATTCTTAGTAATTTGTTTGTACTGATAGACGTAAATCGCAGTCTCCGTATATTAGCAACTCTCGTTAACTATTCTTACGCTCTTTAAAAATATATTGCAATAATTACATATCTTCATTTAAAGTTTAATTTAGGTTATAACTGCAAGAAAATGGCATAAAATTAATTTTAAATGAAAGAAAAAATACTTTTGCGTACTCACAGAGGATTTTTGAGTAGATTACGGCCGTGTTTACGTTTTGGACTAAAGTTTCATCGATTCGCCATAATCGACGAATCTGTCACCGGAAAAACTGAAGTCAAGTTTTAAAATTTTATCAAAATTTAATTCGAAGAAAATTAGTTAATTCAATGATTAATTGGCTGGATGTGTGAACAATATTGCTTACTTTCCACAGAGAACTTAGTGAAAATGCATTTATTTTCCAGCGGTGTCGTTTACAGGTGAAGGCAGTTCAGTTCAGAATGTTTACCCCCCTCACCACCACCACATCCACTGTTAGTGCGTGTTTTGTTTTTAATTTTAATCTTTTGAAGGATAACAGGAAATGTCAACAACCCAAAATGATGTCAACACCTACATATAAATGCCAAGGGAGGTAAATCACATTTCTGAATTACGCGCTACCGTACCTGGCGAAATGTATAAATAAATATACAAAAATAACCAAAATTCTTTTGAAAAAGACAGGCCCCTCGAAATTTGTTAAACTTTATATTTATCGATAAGTAGAATACCATTCTTTCTGATAATACTGTTTCAACAGGATCCATGAAGCATAAACATTAATAATTTAATTTTTAAAAGACCATAATAAAAAAATTTCCAGCAGATAATGTGTGTTTAAAGCAAACAGTGTATACTGTATTTTAATTTGAAAAAGACGAACAACTTTTTAAACAGAAAATATTTTAGTTTTTTTGCACGCCAAAGGTCTGTGAGAGTTGCTAATAATATACATATAGTTTTTAACTAACTAACTAACTAACTAACTAGTCTTAAATGTAATGTTTCTTAGATTTTATGAATACTAACAACAGAATAGTTTTGTAAAATAATTCTATATTGAATTTCAAAATATTATTAGTAATTTAGCGGAAGCCTTTTCTGGTTGTTCTCCTTATTTTCCTTTAATTATTACTTAATTCTAGTTGTTGATTTAGGTTCGCAAATACTAATTACCACGATTTTGTAGCTAAAACATAAACAAATGACACAATTAGCAACTATTAAAACACCAGCAGCAACAAAAACAACAGCGAGTGCAGCTGAAACATTGCACGAACATTTTAAATATAGTATTTTGTGTGCCCCCCTGGTGTCGCCCGGTATAGTCCTGTCCCGCACCTCCCTAGTGAAATCACTGTTTTTTTATTTCTGTTGCCCATGTACGGATATACATTGAAGTCCTATTATACTTTGTTCACACAACGCGGATGATGAAGGTAGCTTGAATTAGTATTTTGAGGAATAAAATGTAGCATATATTGTATTTATTCGTAAGTACAAACACTCACAGATTGGCATCTGCGTCTCATTCACTTGCACGTGTTTGGGTTAAATAATCATTATATAAAAGTCGATGTGTCACAATACTTATCTATTTCTGGTCATCGCTTTGAACGTCCAATTGCTAACACCTCTTTCGTAGCTTTTAACCCTGATGCGAACACATAACTCTACTGTTTTAGCACCGTGTGCGTCTAGCTTAAACGCACACATTCTCCTGTGACTTCCAGGCACACGCTCGCCATCTCATTCTCTTTAACTAATACATCTACAGGTTGGGTGAAAATAAACTCCCTATTGGAAATTGGTAATGACTTTATTATTTTTGGTCGGTTGTAGTCAAACTAGCTTTTCTTTGGACCATACAAGGGTAGAATTTGCATGCTCTGTTGAGATTTAACGTAGGTGTCAAGTTCTGTAAGCTTTCCGGTATGGCCTCGAGATACCTTTGCAGGAAGCCCGGCGGTATGTTGGCCATAACATGTCAAATGCGCTCCTCTAGTTGATCCAGAGTTTGTGGTTTGGTGCGCTACAGCTGCGCCTTCTCCCACCCATAGAGGAAGAGGTCACAGGGCATTCATGTATAATAGGGAGTTAATTCTCACCCACCCTGATTTAAAAACTGATCTACCACAGTCTCTCGTTTTACCTTATGCTTGCACAAATGCCAAATCTGTTATATTAAATTTCTCTTTCGCACTCTCTTGCAGCCCCCACCCCTCTCTCTCTCTCTCTCTCTCTCTCTCTCTCTCATAATCTGTTCGTGCTTTGTCACCCTTTCCCTCTCTTTTTCTGACATACTCTCGTTCATTCTATGTATTTTAATCACATAGTTTGCTTATTTTCTCTCTTTCTATTTCTCTCCTTTCGTGTAGATATTTACTAAGCTTAGCTTCCTACTATTAATTGTTGACTAGTATTTATTTCATTTTATTTCAGTTGCATTTTATCGAAACTCTCAATTCGTTGTTCTACGTAAATTAACGGTTGCAGAATAACAATCTGAGAGTTGCGATAAATAGCAACAGAAATAAGATGAAACCAATACAGGCCAAAAAGGAATAGCAGTGATAATGCTTCATCTAAGAAATTCGTAAACGATTACATTTAATACTACTCGTGTATATAAATAAACAGGATGACTACGGGGGAGAAATAAGGAATATAGCAGTATGGCTTATTTGAGTGACGCCTGCCAGTAAAGTATTCGTAGCTAAACCACGGCGTTGTCACGAAAAGACAGGCTCGAAGGATAAGGGATCCAAGTTCAGATCTTACAATAGGTTTATTATGTATTTCCAATCCCCTAACGGCCGTAGAATAACGATCCCGGAAGTGCGGTACAAAACAACAGAAATAAGATGAAAGAAATACCAGTAAAAAAATTACGATAAGCTTAGCTTAGTACATCACGATGCTAATTGGGTGGGGAAATGAAAATGGGAAGATTGTACTGTACCAATCTTCCAAATTAGAAGATCCAAACTGCCTTGAAAATCAACATGCGCGAATGTCTTTTACATGTGCTTGAACAACAACTACTAGCATCGGCATGTAATTCACAACAATAATAGCCATTAAGCAGGGTTTTTTTCACGTTCATTATTTTCTGATTATTTCCTCTTCTAGATAGCTATTTTCGATATTTACTTAACTTAATTCCGTCCAATGCTGAACCGAGAGAAAATGGGAACCGGAATATTGTGCTACACCGATCTTCCAAGTGGAGAAGTCATGCCTTCCTTGAAAATCAGTATTTGATAGTCCGTCATTACCTGGGCTCGAACACCGACATCTGACATCAGTGGGAAATAGGCAACTATTTAAACAACGAAACAGGCCCTCTCACCCGTTCATAGATGAGGTTCTACGCAAAAGCTCAGTGAATTTGATCAGGAAAAATTACTTACCCTAACACCTAGATTCCACTGTCTCCAGAGGCGGCGCGTGGGACCCCAGCCACCGCAATTGGTGGAGCTCTGTGGGCGCAATCGGACCTACCGTTTTGTGAGGGGCGCAAATTCAACAATTTGAAGGGGATGGCACTGTCGGACCTAGCGTCGCGACTGCCGTCTCCTTCATAGTAGTCCCTGCATGTATACAGTATACAGCGATTGGGTCCTTTTCATTGGTATACACCACGAAAACCCTATTCGGTAGTCTCTATCAGACCAATATTTCGAATACCAGTGAGAATTGATAGTTTCAGTATATTTCGCCCCCCCCCCGGGAATTTATATGTTAAGTTCATTTTATCTTATCGAGATAATAACCTAGTGTAAACTAACGAAAAAGACCCCAGCGATCTCACAAAGAGCAGTGTCCACAAAGGGTAGCGCCAAAAGTCCGTACTACATTTGGTTCGCGCGTTTTTCAAATTTCCTAAAATTTTGTAAATTCGGCGACCCCTTCCATAAAGAACATATTTAGGCGGCCGCGGACCAATATTGTTCCGGGGATGGCTAAAACATGCGTCCGACATTACATGATGGTGTTGAAAAAGATAGTTTGTACTTTAAGGTACATCATTTTAAATAAATGAATCATCATTTTAAATAAATGAATCATCATTTTAAATTGATGAATCAAACTAACAGTTTATGTGTCACGAAATACATGAGAAATCAACAATTAACACAACAGCAAACAGAAAGCAACAAAGTAACATAGAAACATAGCAATGTACCAACACTAGGGTGGTTCGAATTATAGGTGTAAAATCAAAATGCGATAATTTGGCTGACATTGCACATGCTCTCATTCCAAAATATTATGAAAAAGACGTCTGCCCATTTTGAAGAAAATCGGGTAATATTTAGAGGTTCTGTGTCTGAAAACTTTAGAAATTATACTAGTTTATATTAGGTATAATGAAAGAATATTGGATACAACGAGATTTCCTATTTTTCAATTTATTTTACAATACAACCAACAGAACTAAATCTATAAAAGTTGTTAGTGCAGTTAATACCATTAATGTTAACTGGATGTGTGAAACTCATGAGATGTAACCCCTTCTTTTATTCGTTTGTTGACGGCCTTTGTGGTGCTTGATGAACCTCACCAGGAACTGCTTCTGCTGTTCATGTCTTTACATTTCTTTACCAGGGCAATGCCCTTTTCTGCAGAGCCATTCACCACTTTCAGGGCATTTATGGAGCTTCTCATTGTACCTTTTCAGTATTACTCTACGTCACCGACCCCGAACAATCCAAATAATGTATTTGTACGGCGGATGACGAATCTCTCAGGTGTTTACCTTGAAACACAAGTGTTTTCCTATCAATTCTTTCTTCCCTTCCAGCTTCTCCAAAGGTGTCTCTCTCGGTGATATCTCTCTCAGGGTAACAGTTCAGAAGTGAAATCATGTCCAAATCATTATTTGGTGCCTATCTACTCACAATTGTCAAAAACGGAAAAATAAGCTACTTTTTACATTCCTTTCATTTCTCGACTACTCACTTACTTCATCATATGATTTATTTACTCACCATACAACAGTGATAGAAGAGCGGAACCACTAAATACTATTCAATTAATCTGATATTTGGAATTCGGGTCACTTAGAGGAACAGAAATAAGGGGACGAGTGAGATGAAAATAGCAACCATTTGAACCACCCTGGCCAACACACAACATACAGTAACTTAGCAAGTCTTTAACGTGTCCAAATGTGAATCGACGTTCAGGTCCATTGGAATTATCTTTTAGATAAATCAATCACAGGAATCGTGGAAATGCGGTCTTTGTGGTAATTACAGATAGCAACAGATGACAAGCACTGTTGAGTCATTGTCGAACGTAAGTACGTTTTGAGATGCCGCAAGCTACAGAAAGTTTTTTCCGTTGGGGCAATAGTATCAGGTAGCGTTACCAGCAGCAGAAGTCTGTGGGTGTTGGAAACAATGTCGATGGCGGAACATTCTTGAAAGCGCTTATAGGATTTTCTCTGTCCGAGTGACCTAGGCGAATGGCACTTTGAAAGAGGTTGAGCTCATTCCTCAGATCCTCACCACTTATCTCGGGATAACAGTTAATTCCGTCGATCCATTCGATTTCCCCTTTCGCAACGTTCAAAATAAACCTCTCAAGGTTCGCAGCAAACGTAATTCCAGGCTGGTTGAATCGATCAGATATGGTTGTAATCAATCACTGAAAAGTATTCATGACGTGCTCGAATGGCTTTCCACTCTGAGTTATTTTCATGACACATTGGAATTTCTTTTCTTTCTTGGCGATGGTGGATCCGGGATATCGAGTCGAAGGCTGCATCAGAGCGCAGGTCTTGTACACATCATGACAACACTCGAGTTCCACTGAGGGCACTGCATGGTGTTGATGTTTTCGCTTAAAATTGACGCGCATGGAGAAAATTTCAAAATGACAAATCGAATGACAAACATCATGCTGAAAGAGTTCGAGATGTCTCATTCTTCTTTTGTCAGTGACGGTGGACGTCTTGGTGGCTTCGAATTGTTTTCTATGTTCGTTAGTCCTCGTGTTCGAACAACCCAACGAGTAGGACACACATTTTTGGTACCTTCAATTTTTCCAAGTCAGTGGTTATTGTCTTGAAATTTGCTTTTCGTTTTCTCGAATTTCAATTAAAACTTGTACAATTTCTCGCAAATTCGAATGTGTCGTACATAATCTCTTCTTCTTTTGCGACTTCCTGTAAACTCAAATCTAAAGAGGGGTTTGCACAATGAAAATACATTGACAGTGGGTATTTCTGTTTCTGTAGAGCTCTTACACATTTGAACCGGCCACTAATGTTGGATGCACCATGTATCTCGACGAGTAATCCATGGTGTTAAAGCCATCAGATGTAAGAGTCGTATGTGGTTGCTAGACGCATCACCATGGCCTTGGAAAGGTAGGCCTTGTTCCAACAGATACATAGCAGATTTATACATGGCTATAAGTGCTCTTAGTCTTCTATAGATTCCGTCTCCTTAGCTTCTCAGATGCTTCTTGGTGACTAATTTCATAAATATATGAACGTTGTCTGCAACTTCCTCCCATGTATGAATATCTTTTGTTCATAAGCTTGCATACAAGTGAAACAGCGGACATGGTCAGACTTAATGTTGTAGTGCAGCCATTTAAGCGTTTCTAAATACTGATGTTAACAAGAAAGTGTTTTTTTTTACGATAATGACTTTGAAAATATGAAATTATTTGGAGATACATATTGTTTTAACGATGATTCAACCAATGCAGCCAGTGAGAGATCAATTGGCGCAGTTGCTGAATCGGGAGCACTGGACGCAGTTGCATAGAGCACCATGCATAGACTGAAGGCCTAAATAAAATCAACAGTTTGTGTTCTGTTTCTCTCATCTACGGAAGGTACAGTTTATTTGAATTTCGAATGCAGTTCCAAACAGACCTACGAAAGTATGACGTTAACCTCCGATGATTTGTCTTATCAAATGTTTTCTCAGCTTCTTTGGGTCGTTTGTGCATTGTGCTTCACACCAGTCAAAACAATCAATATTTCCCATTTATCTCTATATTAGATGGTTATTGTACATATAAAACATCGTTTCATATAGTTACTTAAAGTGAGCATGCCTTCCAGCAACTGCCGTCGCTGTTGCCAATTTAGATGTTTTCATCTAGATCTAGATGCTTTCGGTTGCGTATAGATTTCTAATAACATAAGTAATAGTTATATACAATTTATAGAAATAAAATAAGTAATATTTTAATTAAGTAAATGTTGATTGATGTTTCATTTAATTTATTAATAATATATAATATATTTCCTATACATATATCTGGATATATGTGTTGGGATGTTTCTAGTTGTTTTCTGACTCAATTCTAGATGTAAATCTGAATATATCATTTGCCTGTTCATAGCAACTATCACTATTTTTACGCTCTTTTAAAACGTATTGCACTAATTAAATATCTTCTTTGAAAGTTTAATTTTGGATATAACTGCAAGGAAATAACATGCAGTTAGTTGTAAATATTTGGCGTACTATTTATGAGCAGATCAAGGCCGTGTTTACGTTCTTGACTAACATTTTAACGAGTCTGCCATAATTTACGGATCTGCCATCAGAAAAAATGAAGTTGAGTTTTAAAATTCTTTCAAAAATAGAATTGGCCCCAGAGGAATTTGATTCGAAGAAAATTAGTTAATTTAATGATTACTGATTACTTGACTGGGTTTGGAGAAAGTATTGCTTACTTTCCACAGAAAACATTTATTTACCAGCGGTGTTGTTTACGGGTGAAGACAGTTCAAGGGTCAAGTAATAAAGTTTTACCCCCACCCGCACACCACATCCACGGTTAGCGCTTGTTTTGTTTTTAATTTTACATTTTTAATGGGTCACAGGAAATGTCAAAAGCTCATCAAAATTCTACTGATAAATGCCAGGGGAGGTAAATCACATTTCTGTATTTCGCGCTACCGTACTTGACGAAATGTATTGTATGTAGTTAAACAACAAATAATCAAAATTCTTTTTTAAAAATCGGGACAACACATTTGTTAAACTTTATATTTATCGATAATTAGAACACCATTCTTTCTGAATAACAATGTTTCATAAGAATCCAAGAAAGTGCAAAAAGCATAAACATTAATAATTTAATGAAAACATTTTTAAAAAACCATAATAAAAACAATTTCCAGCAGATATTTAAAAAAAACAAGGCATAAAGTGTACACTATATTTCAATAAATAAAAACAACGAAACACTTTCCAAACAGAACGTATTTTAGTTTTTTTTGCATTTCTTATTTTTCGATTCAGAGCCAATTTAACAATAACAAGGATCAGGACCAAATAAAATTCCAACGGATTTAATCTCTCTAGGGACTTATCTTTATAGAAATGTATATATTGTTGGACTCCAAAGGATATGTTATTAAATTAAAATATGGGTGGCGAGGGGCGGGGTTCATGGCTTAAAACGAGTTCGAGTACCAAATATTTAAAATATTCTTTCTTGATAAATGATTCTCTCATAAATGGGACGCAAATGTTTTATAAAAACTTAACATTTTTGTTCGTCTACCTACTCAACTCTTGGCATTCTCAAAGGAGCGTAATAGTTGATAAAGTTATGTCATTCATATAGTCTTTATTCAACTAGGTGCAAACGCTGCTATTTTATCATATTTCAAAAGAATGAGGCATTATGATCATCAGATTTCCAGGGGTGACTCAGCCCCCGCCCCCAGTCAAAGTCGAGGGGTGGTCCCCGTAGACCCCCTGTCCGCGGCCAGTGACAGTATCTGCAATAATAAGCAACTTTTGAACTTTAAAAATAATTTCTATTTTAAATGGATTACATTGATTCGAATCCTAACAAATGATACAGGTCTGTGTATTATAATTATGTTTTTCGAGCTCAGTTATCCATATTTCAAATTCATGGTATTCATTTTTCAAGTGCGGACCCCGGCCATTATCTGGCGGACCCCAGTGTCCGCGGACCCCAGTTTCGAAACCACTGCCCTAAACGTTCTCTAGAACTTTATTGTATAATCAATTTGTTTCTGTGTCCTTTATGCTCTCACGCACATAGTCTTTCTATTTCTTCGTGTCAATCTCCCGTTACACCACTCTTTTCCTCTCTCATACATTTTTCAATGAAACATACAGTGTCTGCAGAATTAGTGATACAGTTTTGCATGCTATGCTTGTCAATTGTCATACAATAATTCTCTCACTGATGTATAACTGTATATCCTCATTAATTGCTCACTCTTTTTCCCCTTTACATATTGCCTTTCTAAACCATTTTCTATTCCTCTCATTTTTCATTCTCTATCTGTGTGTCTTCCCTGTAGTCCATGTTCTTTCTTTCTCGTTCTGACTCCCTTACTACCATCTCCTCCCTTATGTCTCGCTTTCTTTATCTGTTTTCCAATTCTCTCTCTCTCTCTCTCTCTCTCTC
>VCCN01004667.1:3319063-3330744 GCA_006491835.1 Architeuthis dux
AAAAAAAGTGCTGTCTTTGTATCTTTTGAGGTACGCAAAGATCTTCAATACTATACTCTGTACTAACGAAGAAGCAATTTATATGTTTAGTGTTAGTGAGACAATTTACGTAGTCCAATGAAACGCAACATACAATTAGGGAACTAGAAGTAATAGTTTTGAAATTATGGGTGAACATGTCAATGTAACTTTTGATGTATATATTGAAAAAAAAAGGAAAAAGAGCGTACATTAAAAAAATAATTCCCCTCTGATTTTATGCGTATCTTCTGAGGTACGTATACCTGTAGTACAAAAAGATCACCACAATTCTAAAAAGTGACACCAACCCTAGGTACACCACTGCACTGGTAATTGACTATATTTAACAAAATGCATTTGTTTGTCCGAATCTTTTCTTCTCCATCACTGTAGATGCTGAAGAATCCTGCTCAGCTCAAAATAACTAAGAGAAAAGATGAGATCAGAATCAAAAGTTAAAACTTGGTCTCTAAAACCATATTCCATGACCAAATGAGAACCATTGGCATACGATTTCATACACCGTGGCGGTGACGTGAACTCGTTAACTCGTGTTCAAACTCGTCTTTGAGTTCGATTGTCATTTGGTGACCCACTTATGTAACATTGTGCCAGATTAAGCAAAACTAGGGCCTGTCTCGTGGCTGATATAGTTGCTCATTTCCCACCGATGCAAGGTGTCGGTTTTCGACGGGTAATATTCACGTATAATAATAATACAATCCTGGCTGCTGCACGGTCAAACTTCACTCCTACTTCAATTCCGACTGAAGATGATTACTGCACCTTTTGTAATGTACATAAAGTTAATAAATTCGTAGATATGTAAGATATGTCATTTTTTCTCAGTCGGTAAGAGAGCCGTCTATAAATCATTTGGTCATGATTTCAAATTATGTGCAAATTACGCGGAGAACACTTAAAACTTTTTTTTTAAATTACCAAAAATCATCTATTTGTTGGATTTTAATAACATTTTCGATAATTAACTAAAAAGTGTCCATTCCAAATTTCAGGGAAAAACAGTTTTTTTTCATGTGATTATAATATAAAATACCCCACCCCCGCAATTATGTAGATAATGTAATATACTTATAATTATGGGCCAGTCATGATGTTTTACATATATCAAAAATAAGTCCGTGGAAAGATAAATTCCGTTTTAATTTACTTTTAAAATTCCCACATGTGTCCCGTAAAAACTCTTACATAGGACTAATACACTAAACTGAAAAACAAAAAGTAAAATATTGCACTTCTTGCCAAATTTTCATCTTGTTTTAAGCTTATATAAATTATCGCTACTCTCCGTAAAAATACTTTGTTATAATCAAAAGGTTCTATTAAAATAAAATAAAGTTGAAGTAAAAGTAGACTCTACTTGTTCCTTCAAAAAACGGAAGTACGATTACATGAGTTATCTCATTCTAAAATTTAAATATTTTAATTCTGTTAATAATTTATTTTAATAACATGGAAATTAAACTTATTTTCAAATGTTGATGTATTGAATTTTTTATTAAATATTTTTAATAATTTACATTTGAAAAGAGGCTAAGCAAACAGTATTGAATATGTAAGAGTCACTGACTGAGATTTGTGTGAAGAAAACAGCATTCAGGTCAAGCCGTCATTCAGTAAAGAACATAGGTGAGGGTCAGTTTTTATGGTCAGCATGCTAGTCCAAACAGGTCATGGGTAAGCCTACATGGATGTTTTCCAAATATGGCAAGCTGGCCACACGTACAGAGACCACGGCGAGAGAGAGAGAATATAGGCTTTAATATTTCTTTTTATAGCTTAAATGAAATTTATTTATCATAATCTTTCACAATGACTTGGAATAAACCAGATTTCTACCCACTCTTATGAAATTACTATTACATGTACATATACTGACATATTATTTTTAACTGGAATGTATGTTCATTTTCACATGGAAGTCACAGCAACAAGAGCACTGAAAAAAAAATGAGGAACATAATAAAAGAAGGGACTACTACAGAACATCTTTAAAATGGTTATCCTCCTATAGATGAAGCAATTATAATAAAATGTATTTATAGGAAACTAAGATACCATCCAGATAAAACTAAATTAGTTAAGGCATGCCAAATAGAGGCCCATGAGAAGGATTCTGCTGTTCCTTCAGCCAGATCCACACCATCGACCAGCAGAGTGACAGACACCAGACCAGCACCATCGACCAGCAGAGTGACAGATGAAATGCCCCAGAGCCTTTTCGAGAAGCCTGGCCAACAAGCAGAGAAGGGTAATAAATTAAAATTACTAACGCATAAGCTTGACCAGCAGGCAGAGTTACTTGAACAAAATTATAAGAAAATAAAACAACAAGGAGTGAACAAATGAGAGATTTAAACAGAGAATTGTCCAAAATTAAGTAAAAGAAAAAGGCAAGAAAAACGTTTAGTGAGAAAACTCACCATGCCTGTATATTAAATAAAGTCACTACACGTAACAGATCGTGTAGGAACCCATGTGAATTTTCTAAATCATGAAGATGTTCTGAGTAGATCAACCGTTGAAAGGAATAGTACGAGAGCTGGATTATCTGGCATACTATTAAACAGCAGAGGCAGTTTTAAATTCCAATGCTACCACTTTGATTTGCGATGCTACAACGGAAGATGGGGATCATCTTAATTGTGTTCTCCTGTCAACAGCAACTTCACGCTATCTTCTTTCTATTCAGATGTTACGAGGAGGCACTGCTAATGATTACTTAGGACATATTTGTGAAGTTGTTGATGCCTTAGCTAGAATCTACACCTCAGCAAAGAACATCACTTTTGACCAATGTAAAAATGATATCATCAAAAAACATAATTAGCTGTTTGACTGATAGAGCCCCAGTGAATCGTGCTACTATTTCATTCCTGGAAAAGGCATGGAACACGAAATTCATCGAGCTGAATTTTAATCAATCTTAGTTACAATCTCTGCTAAGACTAATGAAGTACGTGCACTTCTTGAAGACGCTGAGGAAGAACACTTGGTATGTCGTAATGAATGCTCGGCATTTAAAATTATCAATAAAATGAACTTAGATATAGAAGATAGTAAAGGAAATACTAATGAGTTTAAACCTTCCTAATTAAAGAACACTTCAAACTAACCTGAATTCTTAGGGCGAAAGGTAATAGATTGAATGTGAAGCCCCATATAAGTTTTATTTATTTTGTTCATTTCGATAAACGTTTAACATTTGTAAAAGGATTTTCAAAAACTAATGATTTAAAAAGTAGTTTTGTCAGAGATTCTGAAAGGACAACAGCTAAATTGGAGTTCCAAATATTAGTAGTAATAGACAAGTTGTCGGTACCTTGGATATTTAATTTCTATATCTCAGTACGAAATCAGCAAGATATAGAAGAAGCAATCAAGGATGTTATTAATAGGTTAGAAGATCAGTTAAAAGATCCAAGGCCAATTAAAAAAAACCTAACACATGATCTTTTAGGGAATTTAATTAATTTCAACAATAATGATATAAAACTGTTGATGGAGCCTCCGCAAGATACTGAGCTTTTCGAATTAATGCTTAATAAATGTTTAAAAAGTATCATTGAAGTGCTTAACCGTCAATATAATACCCAGTTTAATCAGTCAGATGAAATGAAAGAGGTACATCTGACCTCAGATAAGCAGCACACCATGGATACAAAGAGTGCGAAGTACAAAGGAGAATTTAATGAAATTAAAAATTCAAACTTAATAGTTCTGTTCTGACTGTCAGCAATGTAATGAAATGGAAGAATAATGGAACTAAATAATGTCTCGATAAATGTACAGACAGTACATTTATATCTTTAATAATGCTATTCCTCATAGCAGAGGAGAAGAGAATGATAAATATGAATTAAGAAAACTACATATATAACAAGAAATTGAAACTAGGATAAGAAACAAAAATGCTAAAGAGGAAGATATTGGAAGAAAATAATTAGCAAAAAGATGTTAAAAGTTCGAATTGGAAAATAAATCACCCCTCCCCCATTTAGGTAGAGATGCAGTTCCTGAAGATTTCGTAAAATATGTTGCAAATATATTAAAAGGCAATATCACAGGGAGAAATATTACACATATTTGGAATGTAGATAATGGAAATATAGAATTTAAGGGCAAAGTAACAGAATTCAGAAATGAAAAATATATTATTTATTACTATAGAGAATATATAAATGAAGATGAGGATTTTGAAATTGATAAGTATGAAGTAGGTGTTGATTACTTAAGGAAATATTTATTTTTTCATTAATTGAAAAGGGAGCCACACTTGATTTTAATATTTAAAAAGGCTGTTCATTTTAAATAATATCATTTATTAAAATATTAAAGCTATAAATAATAATACTCATAATAATAAAAATATTTAATAGGTCTTGTTGGTCAAGATATTACTATTATCATTAACCCTCAGACTGTACATTTTTGTGTTTCAATACAAATAATATATGTTATGTTTATTTTGTTCTTTTTCAATCCTCAGACTGTAAATTGTTGTTTCAATAAAAATAAATCTTATGTTTTTTGTTCCTTCTCTATTATTCCTTTTAACCGTCAGACTGTACAGATTTGTGTTTAATAATACATTGGAAAATGTGGATGTTGTAAACTTTTCAAACTTCATTATCTTAAATAAACATTTATACAAAATAACATATTGTTATTACATTTAACCGTAAAATAAAACAAATATACATTTCATTTGAATAAGAATCTAACTGATTTAATTTCGCCATGGATTTACATCAATTATAGCAATGTAAATATTTTTTGTGTCTGAATGATATTTTATTGAGATATCATAAATTAAAAAAAGGATGGGGTGTCTCGAAAAATATTTCCATAAGATTTTCTTGGAAAATACTCTTTTCATTAAAAACATAGTTTATACATGAATAAGTACCAAAGATTTAATAGAAATCCACTCATTAGTTAAAATGGAAAATCAACAGATAGACGGCCCAAATTTAACATTATGTTTACTCTTACTGACATCCATATTTGAAGTGTTAAGACGTAAACAAATGGCAGCCATTTTTATTTTAAAACAATCAGTTCTGTCTTGTAATTTATGAACATTTGTGTTTCTTTTATATAGACAACAATCTCGTCTAACAAAAACAAGAAAAAACTTCAGAAGAACAGTTTTACATTTATAATTCGTTTTCAAAATTGAGTATACGTGCACATTCCCACGGTAAAGGAATGTTAATTTTACATACGTTTGGTTTAATGTTACGGCACAAACAGTGAAGAGTTTACTCCCCTAAATTTGGTGCGTATTGGTCTTGTTCTTGTTATGGTAGAAAAACAAAGTCAACTCCAAACTTGGATTGGAGTTTAACAATAGATAATAATAAATAGTAATATAAATAAATAATAGTAAATATTAAATAATCAAAATTAAATATTAAATTGATAACTATTAAATTAATGAAAGTAAATAGTTTTTAAATAATAAAATACTTTTGTAATTGTAGCCTATTCAATGCTTTGAATACATCCGTAATTTGTTTCGCCAAGTAGGATTACGGTGAAGTAAACGAAAGATCGCTGAATTGAACGATAACATAACTAGTTTTACTTTTCAAGCAAAAGAAGAGATAAAAAACATACGAGATGATGATAATGAGACAATAATTAATTTTAAACCTCGTGAGGTAAGGATATTGGCCATTTCAATTTTGTGCAGACGTTTTTACTTTCGTCTACTCTTTTCTTTTGTGCCTATTTATCGGTTTCTTTGCAATCTTCAATACACATCCACAAGATAACTCAAGAAAAGAGATATACAAATTAGATGCATGTTCAACCTAAAAACAGAAAGCAGTACAAAAAGAATACATTGAACTTCATTTCAGTTTTTCTTATGAGAGAAACCTCTACAGTTTTCATCAACAGTCATGACGTTTAACTATTCCTTTCTAACTAAACTGACGTCTAACTAACCATTCAATCATTTTTATTTATTTATTGTTGCTGAATAAATACAGTGTTAACATGTTTATTATTGTATTTTGATTGTCTCAGTTCTGGTTATCTTGCAGTACAATATAACATTTGACCCACCCAAAGCGGCAGTAACTATATCTTTCAATTTCATGTACACATTTGAATTCGGAAACCCAATTTTAAGTTTGGGTGTTTGTGTATTTGAAGAGGGCTAATGCGCCTAAAATGCCATCCTAACCTAAAAGAAAACTTACTTATTCATTTATGAATACATTTATTTATGAGAAGGTTATTTTGTAAGAAAACAGTTTTTTAAATCAATCAAACCCACCCTTTATTTAATTTCATGAGATATCTAAGACATGGATAGAACCAGTAGTTATGGAATCTTGTTTTAAAAAAAGAAATTATTTTAAAGCAACTCTAGGCCTTTTTTGAAACTTGGGAGAATGGTCAATTTTACTGTCATGAAATTGTCATAGGACCAGAGAGAGAGAGGGAGTATAAAAAATGTGTCTTCGCAAATTAATAGGTGCGAATTTGTGGCATGCTCGGTTAATAAGGAACGTAATCAAAATTATTTTCTAATGCACTCCCATACATCCGAATCCCATAAAGTAACATAGAAAACAATTAAATCTTCTTTTAAAAAAATCATGTCCGTTAAATTTGTTGAATCATTATATTTCTTGATTATTAAAACACCGTCATTATGTTATAAGTGTCTGAGTAGAATAAACATTCATAATTTAATTAAAAAATTAAAAATAACCCCTAATTTCTTTTTCCAGTGGATATTGTTTTGCAAGAGCCAACACTATATTTCAAGAAAAAAGAACTAAAAGCACTTTCCAAACAGGACAGTATTTTAGTTTTATTGCAATTTTTATTTTAGGATTCAGGACTTATTTTTGCAAATCATGCAGTTTGCGAATGATGTAGTTTGAAAAGTTTTGAAAAAGATTTTATCTGATTTAATTTCTCCAGGGATTTACTTTTATAGCAATGTATATATATTTTGTGTCTGAAAGATATTTTATTGAGATATCATAAAATTAAATAAAGGATGGAGTGATTGACTCGAAAAATATTTCCATAAGATTTTCTTGCAAAATACCCTTTTCATTAAAAGAATAATTTATACATGAATAAATACCAATAATTTAATAGAAATCTGCTCATTAGTTAAACGTTGGTAGAATTTAAAAATCTGCGTGTGTTTTCGCCTAAACATTTTCTAATGTAAATCTTACGTTACACCGTTTTGCATAGTGTAAACAAATTTTCAAATACAAATATCTCTGGGTTTATTTTGTAGACAAAACATCTTTTCATGGCAACTTTTATACAATCTCTCATCTCACTAATAACACACAGATTATTACGATTAAATTAACACTAGAAACTATAACAGACCTTTGGCAAAAAGTGGCATGTGTCGAGTAAAATGTCTGTTACTAAATATATATTAATTGTATCGTAATAATCAGAGTTTTATTAATGAACAAAAGATTGTAGAGAATTATCAACTGAAATGTTTTTCTGTAGACAATATAAAAAACGGAGATAACCGGGTTTGAAAACTTGTTTTCATTCGCGAACCAGTGAACTAGTAGAATTTGCATTGGAACATTTTAGCCCAATTTACACACACATTTTAAATTTTCACTAAAAATGTACTAATCTGCCGATTTCAATAAAATGTTCGGAATGTATTCAATTTTGAATGAATTTTCTCATGAGAGGGGTACTTTATAAGTAAATCTCATGGAAATATTTCTTTTCAAGTCACACCCTCGCCCTTATTTTAATTTTATGAAATCTGAATGAAATATCCTTTGAATTCCAACAATACATACAGTTCTAAAAAGATAATTCCGAAGAGAAATTAGATCCGTTGGAATTGTATTCGATCCTGCTACATGTTATTTGTAAATTGGCTCTGAATCGGACAATAAGAAATGCAAAACAACTCAAATATTTTCTGTTTAAAAAGTTTTTCGTTGTTTTTTTTAATAACATAGAGTGTACACTTTTTGTTTAAAAAATATATCTGCTGTTTCTTTTTGTAATTTTGTCATATTATTAATGTTTATGCTTCTTGGACCTTATTGGATCCTTATGAAGCATTATTATCAGAAATAATGTTGTTCTACTTATCGATAAATATAAAGTTTAACACATTTCCATAGGCCTGTCTTTTTAAAAGGAATTTTGATTTCCTTTTGTTTAATTACATACACTAGATTTCACTAAGTAAGGTAGCGCGTAATTCAGTAATGTGATTTACCACCCCTGACATTTATTATTAAGTGTTGACCTAATTTTTATGAATTGATGACATTTCTTGTCATCCATTAAAAAATTAAAGACAGAACATGCGCTAACAGTAGATTTAGTGGTGGTGGTGGTGGCGGGTGTAAAAACTCTATTACTTTGAACTGTCTTCACCCGTAAACGATACCGTTGGTAAATAAATGCATTTTTCACTGTTTTCTGTGGAAAGTAAGCAATATTTTCCCCAAATCCAGCCAATTAATCATTATATTAACTAACTTTCTTCGAATAAAATTTCTCTGAGGTCAGTTCTATTGTTGAAAGAATTTTAAAACTAGACTTTATTTTTCTGGTGACAGATCTGTCAATTATGGCAGAATCGATACAATGTTAGTCAAAAACGTAAACACGGCGTTAATCTGCTCAGAAATCCTCTGTGGGAGCGCAAAAGTATTTTTTTCTTTTTTTTACGACTAAAGTAAAATACGTTTTAAAAAGTGTAACAATAGTCCGTGAGAGTTGCTAAATGTTTCGGGCGTTTTTTTATCCAGTTATGAAAAAATCCATTGATTACTGAACAGATCTGTTTATGCCTACATAGTAGGAGGCAGTAAATTGAAATTCAACATTTTGCGTCTATGTGTATTTCAAGGGGCAAATCAATCCCTACAGCTTATCATCCACTGTAAAATAATTTTGCCATTGTGACGGATAGGAAGCATTTATTTGCTACCAAACAATGGCTAAATGAGCTGAATAATGTTTATATAATGTGGACAATCCACACCCCTACATGGTATAGTAACGTGGGCTCACTAAATATGTTTTATTCCCTTGGTCCTTTGAAGCAGACATTAAGGGATACCTCTGAGTCTACAAGTACAATGAGGAAATACTGTCTGTGGAATGAATCACTGGTCTCCAGACATTTGTGAAAAAGAGGAGGTCTAATTCTAACATATCCAAATAACGACAATAAGAGATTACGAATTATTTATACGCCATCTGCTTTTTCGTAATAATATTATTGGGTCAGTCAATTTAAATCAAAAATAGCAAAATTGAAATATTGTTTAATTTTTCTTACTTTTAAGTTAATATAGTAAAAATAGTATCTATTCAATTATAGCCAATTATAGTCTTTATTTTCTTTCAGTGACAAAGGACTTAAATGGGTATTTGCACTAAGTGAAGATAGCAAAGTTCATGTGATGTAAACCTAAAGTATCGACAAAAATGACATGAAATAAAAAATGCAAATGGAAATCTGTTTTGAACTCTTTTAATGTCTAACATGAATTTTATCTCTTCTATTTATTTATTTTGTTGTTTAGCAGACAACGTTAAGACCAGCCAGTGATGTACAGTAGAATTTAAAAGCAAATAGACTGCTGTGTCTTGATATCAATATCAAAACTAAATCTGATCTTCTACAGTTCATACGGAGCATTGTGGTTATACGATCAGATATTCTCATGTTTTGTCCTCATCCACTCAATCAAAGAAAACTTATTTCGAAGCAGGTTCAGAATATCAGTTTCTTTTGTTAAGAAACCGTTTCCATTTAGAATAAATATCAATACTTGATGCACTCGACCAGCGCAGTAAGGCAATAGCCATATATATGAAGCTATTGCCAACAGACAGAATCAAGAATTGTCTATTTGGAATTGCTTGTCAAGAAAAACAGGCCAATATCATTTCATTTCAAACCATTGATCGGTCGTTGTTTGTCTACTAACCTTGGCAGTGATAAGACAATCTTATTTTTGAATCTCTGTGACTCAATGCACTTACACGTTCAACAGAGGAATGAACTGTAGACTGAGAGGTCTCTAACCGAAACATTAATATAGTATTGAAGCGACTCTTGTTTCCCATTAACCCAACAGAAGGACAAACAATTATTTGCAATTGGTTATTTAGATGACCTTAAGAAGTACTAGATACTTTTTATTGACATATATTCATAGTTACTCATCAGAATACTGTTTAGTGAGTAAAAGACCAGTCATTTCTTTTGACCTGCATGGTTCAATGATAGTGACATTTTTTCAGATGTTTTCTTATGTCGTTGGGTTAATTATCATTTCAATGTCAACTCTCTTTCGGATGAAGAAAAACCTAATTCTTTGCTTCTGAAGAAGGCATTGTCAATGTGGAATCATATTGTCAATTCGAAGAGTCCAACATCATCAAAGTCAAGAAAAATAATTTAACATTATTATTTGTTGACTCTAAATTTCAAAAGGGAGGTTTTTGTAAAGTTTACTTGAAGAATTTGTAAGGATTTGCTCCCACCCAAATTTCATTGAATTCTGTTCTGCATTCTCGAAATATTATTAAACACCCCCCACATACACACAAACAAACAAACACACACACACACACACACACACACACACACACACACACACATATATATATATATATATAAACACAAACAAATAGACAACAACCGAAATGTTTATAGAATATAACTTATGGAGTAAATAATTTCTGTTTCGAATATATAGTCACTCTTCTCGTGATATCTGAATAGATTCACGTGCATATAGAGTGAGTGCAAAACGAATCGGATACATTAAAAAAAAATATTTTAACATTCTTATACACCTTCAAAACAGAATTTGGACCAAAATCTTCTGATTCTTTGTACATAATCTTTCAATGTTCAATCTTCTTTCAATATTCTGTTATGTTTGTATCTTTTAACCTTTGGTTCAAATTCTGTCAATTTTGAAGGTGTATAAAGATGTTAAAATATTTTTTCTTTCACTTTATATATTATACATTAACTAATATTGCTTTGTTTTGAAACTATTACAGAATTTGAGAAAACTCAGTGAGAAGACTGTCATTATGCAGTCAATCAGAATAAAGAGAGTGTTTACCTGGATAAATAATTTGTTCTAGGCCAACACTTCTACATTATATCTACTGTTTTTACTCTCTGTCTTCCTTTAATTTCTTTTAATTAGCTTTCCTAAAACAGATTTTACAAAAATATATATTCATGTCAATAAGACCAATCCTACAAGCCCTCCAAGTTTCTATTTAATTATCTTTGCAAATCAGACGCAGATATTTTCAATTTTCTTTAATTACTAAGTAATAACAATGTATTATAACAGAGTTTCCTGTTTAATTGATTTACAATTCACAGTTTGCTTGTACTATGAATTCGCTGCTGTTTTTGTCACGATGTCATGTATTACTCATTATCATAAGAGGTAAAACATATCTTATTTTAAATCAAAGATAACGGTGTATTATATTATAAGTTATCAACTATTTGTTTTTTAGTCTTTGGGGGATTACGTAGGAAACGGATCAAGAGTAAAATAATCTTTTGTATCTGTCAGAATATGATAATTATAATGTCATTTATTAGTTGAGAGCCT
>VCCN01004667.1:3389914-3404105 GCA_006491835.1 Architeuthis dux
CTAGCACTAAGTTAGTGTACCCGGGGGCGCTCGCGTCGGGCCAGACACTCCCGGGAGACCCGTGCAGGCAAGCGCACACCGTCGGGCAGGCCTGCACACCCACTCCGAGAACCATACAAATTAATTTTTCTCAAAACTGAGAATTCAAGTACTCAATTTATGGCTTTAGTAGTTTACACATCATTGCGGACCATCGGATTTAAATTGTACCCATTGTTGTGTTTCGGTTTGGATTAGGGTTAGAAGTAGGATTAGGGATTTTGCTCTAAGAAGAATATGTTTTATTGTCAGGTTAGGGTTAGATTCCTTTAGAAGAATACTGTATAATAACTGAGAGAAAGACAATTTTCAAATCCACGGATTTCCTAAGACGAACGGAAAGTAAGGGTTCAGCAGTATAGTTACATTGTAAATACAACCCCCTTAAAATTAAACACAAATTATCTCACAACTCACAAATCTTCAGCCCCACCTATCGTATGTTAATCCAGGGACCAAGTTACTCTTGTACACACATTTGCAGCAGTAGGTTGCAGCTTTCTCCAAGAGATTTGAAAATACCAAAATTGACCTGGCCATAAATTGACCATCTGGAGTCATCAGAGGTCAGCACCACTTATCGCTGTTCATGATAGGGTAAATGTCTGTATAGCTTTTACTTTTGTGTTAATCACACTCAACACGCAATGTCACGCTCCTTAATCTATTCTCCAATTAAATGTTGTCGCAGCCTCTTCCTTGCCAATTACTTTTCATGATGTTAAACCTGGCTCTTGGAGTTCAGGCGTAGGCGAAAGCCCAAAGATAGATTCTCAATTTAGTTAACTGAACCTGAACAATCCGTCAGGTTGGGGCGGAGATGGTGGAGGAGTAAGTCAGTAACACTTGGGGAATTATATTTGATAATAGGTCCGCCCACTGTTGGTTGCGGTGTCGAATAAAGAGGAGACAAAAGATCAAAACATGCCGGCTAAATTGGCCAAACCTTAATGCAGATCGTAAACAAACGCATAGTCGTTGTGGGCAGATTGCCTTTGATTTTAGAATATATTTCGTTCTGTGTCTCAAACTAACGAGTCGGCAAGGCTTGTTATATGACTCCATTGGGAAAACAATCAAGTTATAAAGCATGTCAACTGTGTGTTCGGTCTTGAAACATTAGCTATATATTCATTATTCAAATTATTAACAAGACAGAAAATGCAACAAAATGGTATTCGACAGAGAATTGAAAATTGAATAAAATACGAACAACAACAGTCGTTAAAATGGAATATTATTGTTCAATATCTTTTATTTCATGTTTAATTATTTATCATTATGTTTGTACCATGCTATTATTTGAGTGACGTATATAACTTAAAAACTTGTATTAAAGCCTAAATTATTTTCTTTCTAAATAAATCAACCTGAATATTTAAATATGAATCTCGAGAACCCAATGAGCTAAACGCAGGTCTAAATGTCGATAGTCATTTTGCCCATAATATTAGTATTCACGATTCAGTTACAAATAAAACTGTAAAAGAAAGAGCGGTGTCTTTTGCATAATTTCTCTTGATTTTAGAGCATGTCTGAAGCTCATTATGTAAAATTATAGATAGAATTGAAAGTACACCCTGAGAAATCGAATAGGGAATAGTTGGGTAAATGAAATATGATAAATCAAGTTTACGAGTTTGCCTGTGGATGGCGATAATTTACAAAACAACAAACAACGTACGAGATCAATTTCCCGCGGGATTAATTTTCCAGAGTAAGAAATCGAGTATTATCGATCTACAATGTTTTTAGCTACTTCCCGGCAAGACACACTGTTAATTTTGTTGCTAGTGAAATATACGTCAAACACAACTTAATTACACTCTGCGTTCATCGTTTTCTAATTTTGGTTTCAAATCCGTTCAGTCTTTCAACACTAAGGAACCAATAATTCTCTAAATAATTTGTCATTGAACTTTCAATTTGCTGTAGGTATTTACTAAGGTTAGCGTAGTCTGGCACAAAACCACAGGTTTGGGGCACCCAGTGAATATCGGACACACTATCCACTAGTAGTGATCTACAAACGATTACTCTTCAGCTAGACGTATACTTCCAATCTGTTATAAATACACAGATGAACATCAGGTGGATCTAAGCCAAGAAGAATCATTATGCAGCAAATATTTATGTATTAGATAAATATATTAGGAATAGTGCCGCCTTTCCCAAAACACGAAACATATAGATAATACCCGTTTTATATGGGCGAAAACTTGTAAATCATGTATAATACGGAGTTATATCGTAACTATTATGTCGTTTATTTACATAATACTCCATACCTTTGTTATAGAAGACTGGTGGCATTCTACATATAATAGCCCTATTCATTCAGCTTGCATTCATTCTCGACGAATCACTTTCTTCCTGATTTTTAATACACAACTTGCAGATTGAGTGCCGAAATTTGCTTTAAATCAAAACTGCTAAAGTATGATTATATTGAAATGACTAAAGCTAAGCAGGGTATTATAGTGGAGTAGCGATAATGTCAGTGGGTAGCGATAGGAAAATCTTGCCTATGTATACTACGTTCAAATATAGTTGTCGCTAGAATATAAACGTTATTATTTTTTTATTTTTTGCACTTACCTCCAAAATGTGCGGTGTCATTATATATGTTATCATTACAGTAAATGATAATTATGACGTATGTGTTTAATAGAAGTACATTCTACTTTCGATATCACGGGTTATTTGAACAGCTAATAATATTAACTTTTTAAACAACTGAGAGGAATTCATTGCGTGCTCTGTATGTCACATTTTAACTACGGGTGACAAATGAAAAACTGTAACCAAGTTGATAGTTGTTTGTCCGTTGAATATCTCTTGTCATCAGCAAAATAACATCGACACAGGAACTCTTGGTTTATGCAGTTCTTTTACTCTGTTTAGTAAATGTGTCGAAATCGAGGAATATGATCAAGTCGCTTCAGGGAGATATTAGGAGAATAGTACAAAGTATATTTTATCAACTGTGGCAATTTTGTCTGCTATTAAGGTCATTGCATCTTGAAGTATTATGGCTCAAAGACCTATGCTGCTAGCTTGCGGTAAGTCAAAATAGTATCAGGTCATCTCATACGAAATGTAGGTTCAGAAAAATAGAAAATATTCAGGTTTAATTAGAATGTATTCTTAAACATTGGTCCCATCATTATCAATACTCTCCTTCCAACGATTCACAAGCTTCATACTAACATTCCTTTTAAACGTCAAAGAATGTAGAGAATGTAGTTTCCATCTGTTCATGTCTTCGAAGAACTACTCCATCAAGATGGTTCCATAAACTCCAGAATAGATGGTAATCAGATGAAGCAAGATAGAGAATAAGATGGGTGTTGAAAATTTCCCAGCCGAGGTCTTCAATCTTTTCAGATATGATCTTTGCTGTATGGGGCAGTACATTATCATGATAGAACGCCACACCTTGGCAATTAATCAAACTGGACCTCTTTTCTTTCAAAGTATTGTTTAAAGCCGTAACTGCTGATAAAAGCAGTCCGCAGCAATCGGAACATTCGTAGTAACTCAGTTAACCACACCAACACAATCCTATTTTAGCTTGAGCCATTGTGTCATTTTATATTTTTGTAAAATATCAATTTCTCGTAACTAGTCACCAATCTGTCCAACAATGGAGAGAAGCGTCCACGATAGCACAGATTATGTTGGCTTCTGTCAGTAAAAAAAACATTTTTCAAGTTTGAGCACCTTTCCAAGTAGTTGTAGATGATGATGAACCGTTGAAAGACTTGGATTCAGTTACTGAGCTAATTCTTCAACAGTAACAGCAATATTTCTATCGAGTTCAGACGAAAGCAGATCATCATTAAACTCAACAAGATGGCCTGTTCGTGGCGCATCTCTTGACATTTTCTAGATTTTCTTGTACAATAAACTATGGAAATTAAAATTATTTTCAATTATTTTCAATTTCAGTGTTTTGGGCGTTATAAATATTTAAAAAAATACATTAACATTTTAAAATTAACGTTGTTATGAACATAGTTCCGTCTTCTGATGCACGTGCTACTGCTGTTTATGCAGCATCTTTAAACGGTGATTTTGTTTTTGTTTAAGGAATCTATCTACGGAAACTATGAACATTTCGGGTTGCTTCAGCAGCATTATTGCTCCTTATAAAATTATAGAGAATTGCATGTCTTATGTGCTCTGTAGACTTGGATATTTATAGTTGAATAAGGTAAGGAACTAAGTTGAATCGTAATGTGACGACGTAATTTGACATTTTCTAGATTTTCTTGTACAATAAACTATGGAAATTAAAATTATTTTCAATTATTTTCAATTTCAGTGTTCTGGGCGTTATAAATGTTAAAATTCTAAAAGTTCAAATATTAAAAAAAATACATTAACATTTTTAAATTAACGTTGTTATGAACGTAGTTCCGTCTTCTGTATGTCTTCTGATGCACGTGTTACGGCTGTTTAGGCCATGTTCAACATATTTAAACGGTGATTTCGTTTTTGTTTAAGGAATCTATCTACGGAAACTATGAACATTTCGGGTTGCTTCAGCAGCATTATTGCTCCTTAGAAAATTATAGAGAATTACATGTCTTATGTGCTCTGTAGACTTGAATATTTATAGTTGAATAAGGTAAGGAACTAAGTTGAATCGTAATGTGACGACGTAATTTACTCGTGTAAAATTGCAAAAAAACATACAAGCATGAATCTTTATCCTTCAGGCATTTTGAAATAGCTAAACTATCATTCAATCTATCGCCATCAGATTTCTGATATTACTTATGGAATGTCCTGATATATCCTCACATGCTCTGTTGTTGGTTGCAATGCTGTCGACAAGCGTGAGTTATAATCAGGGATAAATGTGTGACAGATACCAGAGCACATGACATTTTGGCATTACATTACATGAATAATTGTACTTATGTTCGCGTCTTTGGACACATCCTTGATCTTCTGTAAAGCTTAGCGACTATAACAAATGATAATGTTGTGGAGAAAGTCAAACGACAGACATTGTTGTCAGTAACTGTATTTATGAAATGTGTCTGTATAATTTACAAAAGATAAAAGAATTAAGTAAATTCTTTCAAGTCAATTATATGCTCTTCTTTTGAATTATTCAAACCATACAAATAAAAGTGAATATGTTTGTTAAACACAGTCCTTATTGACAAAAGCAGACATAAAATATTAGAGTATTAAAATAATCAATGTCATGTGTAAGCTGACATCAGACTTGAGCCATTTCAGTTGAACGCGCGAAGAAAAGTGTGTATTTGGATTACTGTGGATAGTGCAATGTTTAACATTAACACATGGATAGCACTTATTGTGATTCATTATCATTCAAGTAAATGTTCTTGGTATGCATGAGCCGATGACCGATCTTACCAAAACGAACTCAGGGTAAAGATTCAAACTTTACATTTCTCTGTTAAATTATGTTAAATGAATATCACCGATTTCGGTATACCTTTAATCGCTGATCGAGGCACCTAAGAATATCAGTGAAAAACGGTATCTTTTTAACTCCAAAGCAAATGTTATTCTGATATTATGGTACTGTCATGTTATAGTTTCCCTTTTCCCTATCTCTAATCAGGTATACAAATGAATTTGAACCAACAAATCTGATTTGTCTTAGTGGTTTGTTTTATGAATTTAATAAAACTTTTCATCTCTTCGAAACCAGGGATTAGCGATATGTATAATTCCAATTTATAAGCATATGAATTGGATTAATAAATATCGTCAGTCCCTAGTTTCGGGTAGATGAAAAACTGTAATCAAGCGCTATTAGTTCATTCTGAACACCCCTTACTGTGAGTGTCCAATGATGCCTACTAGTATATGTTCTGTTTTGCTATTATTCTTTTCAATAGTCTAAACATTTTTGCACACGGGTTCATCTTAATAATATGGATTAAGGTTGCTAACTGGAAGATGTTAAGATCTTATCCCATATGCCTGTTATCATGAACTTAATAGGAAATCTGGTTTTGACCCAGGATATTAGCGCCTTTCGTCCGGATATCAATTTCATTGTTGTATACATAGCAACTACAACTACTTCCTTAATGTCCCACACATTATTACTTAACGCAATTAAACTATCAAGTGGGTTGTTGCCCTGGTTACGAGTAAACTGCTAGTCGCACATAAAACAACAGGGATTTCCGTATTGGCGTTTTGCTTAACGATATACAACAATTGACATGAAGAAAGCAAAGAGTTTTGGTTTCTATGTCTTCTTGCATCACCTTTTAGTCACAAAACTTGAAAAGGTGAAAACAATGTACAGTAAGAGCATTAATTGTTCAAACTTGCATAGTCTTGATTTTACATTATTTCATTTTATTTTTAATTTGAATCATTCTTCAGCGGTGGCATTACAAAAAATAGCATAAAAGTTAGAGAAATTGAATTTTTCGATTCACATGAGAAATTATTTTGACTCCACAAAGATTACTGAAACCACGATGAAATATACTTCTCATCCATCAATTGGCTTCTTGTGTGATAATGCATTACATTTTCTGCACGAAGCCTCAAACAATAAAACAAATAATATGTAATTACACGTTCGTTCATTTTCATTAAATTAAAACATTTACTTTGAACTATTATGACAATATACATATAAATATATATTCATTCTTGGAGAAAATCAGGTAGGTAGTACTCAGTCAATCAAACACACACACACGCGCGCACACATACATACGAACACACGCACGCACACGCACATACAGACACAGGCACACACACAAACGTGCGCACATACCCGTCTATACACACTTGCTTATTACGTTATGCACTATCGTATTTATCAACAAAAGTGATTAAATGTTTGAATATTGGCCTACTTCTCCAATTTAGATACACCATGTTTAGAAAGAACATTTTTAATTTCAAAGAGCAGTTATTATAATGTTAACTTAATTGCTAGGACTCCCAAATTCAAAGATTTTAAATTAGCATATTTTGTAAGAAAGAAAATAATAAATGTAGCCTTTAAATTAAAATCAACGCTCCTTAAAATAAAAAAAAAGAAATTGCTAATTTTAACAACATAAATGGCAGGACACAACTTTTGAAAAGAGAGACAGCATGGAATAACTTACTAACCTGAGTGTGTTTAATACTATTAAATAACTGTGATTATCGCAGTGCAAAAGCATTTTCGTCTGATACAAAGATTTTACAGAAATAAAAAACTGCAAGTGAATGAAATGATTGTATATTTTTATGTTATCGCTTTAATTCTTATTATTCAACTAAAAAACTATTTGTCTACAAAATGTATTTACTTTCATTTTAACTACTAAGATTAACCCGTGGAAATTCCGCGGTTTAATTAGAAACAACTATCAAGAATTACAGATCAATTTGACATGTTAATGCTTTATTTATGAGTTACTTAATATATACAAATAATATATATAATGCATAGTTACGTATATACAATACAACCAACTAAATAGAATAAATTAAACAAATAAAGGAAACTACTGAAAATAACATTTTACTTATTTATATCTTCGTGATAAACAATATTCTTTAGTGCCATGGTTTTCTTCATTGTTACTCAGAATTTTAAATAAAGTAAAACGTTCTGGATTAATTCTTTTTTTTAAAGCCAGTGTTTGTTTGCAAACCTAATAAAGAAGTTACCGTCAAAATCTTCCCCCGTCTTCATTTGATCAAGTTGTATAATATTACTTGTTATTGTTCCACGCTCCCCCCGCTCTGGTCTGTTTCTAACAATCAGCAGTCACAGCTTTCGTGTGTCAGTGCGTGACATGGCAAATAGAGATGGTAACGATTACGCAATTTAAGAAACATACCATTTTTAAAAATAATAATTGCTAAAATATTATAAAATTCCTCATAACTAGAATCAATTTTTTTAAATCTGCAAAAAGTCAAATCTGTAAAATAAAAACTGATTTATAGTACCTACTTTTCTAATGATTCCATTGATGTAATATTCAATGCCGTGCTGATCCAGTGTTATATTCTATTTATAAAAGGAAAAAGGAAAATATATAGCGACTCTAAGTTGAAGTGTTTCTGTTGCTTGACCTAGTATTTAAAAAAAGACCTGTACCAAGATTTGAACACACTGGAACATTCCATAAACGCAAGACTACTCGTTCACTTAATATCAGTACACCGTAACTGCGCAAACATTAACAAGGAAACAAAGTGGACATGAAAGCGAAAGTATTGTGTACTAGTTCTAGTTTCTTGTAACGATCTTAACCAGTTCGACACAAGGAAGAAAATATCAAGCCTCTTTGTTTTCAATCCTCTTCTCTAACAATCGGGCCCAATCGACACATGAAGAAGATCGTTACGTTTATATATGAGGCTCTTTAAAGGATATAATTAATCCCTGCACACAAAAGAGGCGGGTAAAACACTGAAACAACAGAATAATGGCGAGAATAATTTATTATCAACATGACAGAATTTCGATTTCATTGAAATGAGGTAATTAATTTAGTTTCCAGAAAATTGTAACACACAATTTAATTAATGAGTTTAAAGTTTTAAATCAATCGATCACTGGCGTCACGGCATCTATACTTTCAGAGACGAGTAAATAGTGCATCTAATTACTTTTGTATTTTTATAATAATACCATTGTTATCGTTTAATGTTCAGCAGCATAAGCGAAAGTATTTGGAAGAGATGAAAGATGTAATTAATTGAATAGCTATATATTTGATCGACAGCGAAAAAAGACTTAATTTAAATTTCACGTATGGATCTTAGAAAATGCTCCCAAATAGTTAAGAATATAATTTAAATTCAGTGTTCCGTTCAGTTCAGTTTGTATAAAGAATTTAAATAAATTACCTATGTCCATGTAGAAAAGATTTGTGCACGATAACGCTGATTTCTAGAACATTGATTATATCGTTGGAACACAGGGTGCATATTTGGAAGTTCTATTCCCCATACACGGTCGGGGAATGCCGTTTTTACTTATAAGTACCGATTTCAAAACTTTAATGTTCAGTTTTTAGCAAACGTATGTTGGTGATGACAGTTTAGAGGAAATGTTAAAGTTAGTGAAAATCTTGACGCAATAAAAGTATATTTTTACTTGCACCATTTTACATTCTTAATGGATAGCTACATATTAAAATGAAATGTGGATCAAACCCTAGTGGCGGTTTCTAATGTTTCTTTCATTCTAACACGTTTTGTCGCGTTGTCATATTTACCATTGTCACATCAACAGATAGAAGAGAGTATAAGCTCGGGGGTGTCTCTCGTTATAATCCTGTTGGTATTCACGACTCAATAATAGTCTGAAATGAGTGAAGATTAACTATTTGTACCATAAAAAGCATAAAGTCAGAAACGGTAAAGTGGGTGTTTGTCGCCGATATCTCATTGAAATATCATTTTCAGTAAAATTCAAGAGAACTATATTAGATGGTCTCTACATTTCTTTTTTCACTACAAGAAAGATGAATTAAGACAACGCTTTAGAATTTCACTCAAACTTCACTGTTGGGACACTTTTATAATTCTAAAGATAGAAGGAATTCTTAAAATATGCTTATAATCAGTTTACCGCAATTATATTCTTCAGTTACGTATGAAAAATGAAAATAACTTTGAGTTGTCCTACTTATTGTTGTAAGATCCTGGTTGTGTGTGTGTGCGCGCGCGCACATCATTTGTTTTATTATTTGATATTTCACAGTTCACGAAAATTAAACACAAAATCCTTAGATCAAATAACTAATAGAGGACATTGTCGAAATCAGTTTGCAAGGAAGGACATTCTCATGAATCGGCAGTTTGTTTAGTAACTGTAGCATGCAAATATATTTCGATTGTAATCAGATAAAGCTTTCTGCAATTTGCCGCAATTGAGTATTTGTTACTTCCATGTGCCCGAATTTAAATATATTCTGAAAATATTTGAAAAACGTCTGTCTGTCATTATTGTTTAAGATTAAGAAAATATCAGTTTTTAAATAAAATACTCACAGTTTTATTCAGATGTGTCTGTTTTGCAAATTCTTAATGCTAAATGGAAATATTTCTAAGATTTTAGTAACATTTTATGGATTCAAAGCTGTTAATCATTGTAACTGCCTGATAAAGAAATATCGCATTTCGAAACTGAGAATATTAGCTTTAGCTGCATGTTAGTGTGAGTATGAATTATTACGTCATGTAATCCGATCTAAAACCTAGAAGCAAATATCGCAACAACTGCTTTTTATGTTAAAAAAACGCTTTATTAAATCCATCTAAAATAGTGCAGATCACATCGAGACGATGCCATAGAATATTGTATAATCCAATGCTGTGAAAAACGATCTAATACTCCTCTCTCTCTTTTTTCTTTGTTTCTGTCCATTGTTATCTGGGCCACCCCCAGGTAGGTAGCTTAACTGTTGAGGCTCTTCTGAAATTTCTGAAAGGTTGCTCATCCACGCTTAAAGACTCGTCTAATATAATCGAGAGAACATTTGATTATAGAACATATCTACAAACACGTGCAAAAATAGAAAGAACAGAGGGAGCAAATGCATTTCGAAAAAATGTTTGGTACCTGCTAAATAACTGTCATTATCAACCCAAAGCAATCCATATACACCTAAGAATGTTTACCAACAATGAAAATTACTTTCAATGTTAATTAGCGATGAAACTTCAAAACATTGAACATAATTTATTGGTCTGAATGGATGTATCAATTTCTACTGTTTAGCGTTTTTATTGGGTTGGCCAAAAAGTGTATTCTGCCTTCGTTGCTAGATGGTATTTGAATTGTTTAGTTTTAACTACATTCAAAATGATCACTTTTGATTGTATTGTGATAGTTGGAATATCAGCGTGCATTTTCTTTTTAAATTACCATGGTTGATGTATTTTTGTTTATTTATTCTAGCTTTAGAGATGGACTAAATAAGCAACATAATCGGCATACTGCACTTTTTCATTTTAGAAAAATAGAAATGCGAACAAGTTGCACAAACAAGATGTGTGCTGTTGTTTAAGAATCACAGAAATAAGAATCACAGAAACTCTTTCCTCCAGCTAAGACAAAGTATGGGATGTCTCTTCAGTTGTACGCATCCCATGGCGGCACTCAGAATCAGTTATACCATTCCAAAAGCAGAAAGAAACAACAACTTGCAGATCGAGTGGTCAACAGCATGTCTTCTCAGACGGACAGTTCTTGGTGCACAGCAGCCAACTCCGCCTTGGCGCAGTCTAGAGGTGTGGGTGGCTGATGACGATGACCCCCTTCTACATTTCAGTTGGCGAGAAAATCAAGTCCAACTCAAACACACTTCTGCTTGTTTAGTTTTATTTTGAGTTTTGTATGTATATATTTCTTTTGTGGCCACTGTATATTTAATATTAGTCAGATTAGTGAGAACCATTGTTTTACTGTTTGAATTAGATTGAAGTGATTGTGGTTCGTTATTCTAAATTCTTTCGTGAACGAAGGATTATTTCCAACCGTTTAAACTTTTTTCAATAAAATGATCGTAGCTTTGGAGAACAACTGGAATGAAAATGAATAAATGATTCTCGATCGAAACCTCGTGAAACATATATTCTACATTCAAGCATTCAAAGAATAATCTAACTACTCTGTCTGCCTGTGTATGTATGTATGTATGCAGGTGCGATTACTCGACAACTGTATTGCACGAAGCTTACATTCGCCAGACATATTATCCATCACGGCAGTGCAGTGTCGAGTTTAAAGTGTTTTGGATCAGCGGTTCTCAATAAATCTAATAGAAATAAATGAAGAATTAAAGATTATAGATCTGGTATCTAAAACTATAGATCCAAAATATCTAAATTGGCAATAGATCTAAATTTAGATATAACATAACTAAATCGGCAACACTGAAGGTAAGTAACCGGAATACTTAGTAATTTCGTACAACGGACGGAAAATTATTTTACATGACTATTATCTCAGGCTGCTCCATATACCGGCCCCACACATGCATCTTAGGAACGGGCACTTCCTTAGTTTGAACAAACATCAATTAATATATTCTTCTACTTTTGAATATTCTTTTCAAGTCAATACTTCATCTCGATTGTAAAAAAGATTACTTCAAAGAAAACACAATAATTTCCATTACGTAAATCATTGCCTACGAGGAATGTATCTCTAGACATATCCAATATAATTGTCTCATACATATAATCGCAAAGTATTTATATACTAGAATATTACCCGTCATATGACGGTTTTTTAAAACTTATACATTATGGATAATGAGAGGTTTTCTCCTTTTTGGTAATTCATATTTAGCTGCCCTCTAGAAGCATTCAAATTTACGTGGGATTTCTTCACTTATGGGTAATGAAAATTGATTCAATACTCTCTTTACAATTGAAGTGATTTTCAGCAAAAAGAAACACGCTAAAAGCAAATGTATTTTTCACTAGATTTCTAGTAAAAAGAAAGAAATATCTTTTTCAAAATCCAGTTAAATAAAATTAAATGATTTTCATCAAATCCTAATTACATATATTATTTTGGAAAGATGTTTAATTGCAGTGATTAAATTCTCAACAGACATAATCAAGAAATAGTGTGACATGTGTTGAGCATTGCAAAGCCACAAACAATGGCTATTATATAAATATATGAATAATTCATTAATTATTGGAGGCTCCAGTTTATTACCTGGTAACAATAGAAAACTGAAACCCCATCATATTGACACCCGCCCCCAGAGCCTCTGAAATAAGCCTAAAACCAGCTTTAAATAGGCTAACATATTTGTAGGTAAAATTAATTTAAATTTATGCAAATCACATAACTCCACCGTTCTGAATTTAACGGAACGGTTAGTACATAATGCATTGTTTGGCTGAAATGAGCAATTGCGTGGTGAGTAAGTCCTGGTTGATGAAAATTTGGTCGGGTTAATTTTAAAAAGGCGAAACAGATTTTTCGTTTCATACGATTTTATTCAGACATAATTTGGGTTTTGTATACAAAATATGAAATGTGTATCTGGGCCACAGACTTGTTACTTGAAGCAATAGATATGGGGGTTCAGTTTCAGTTCGCCAGTATATGCCAATAGAAAATCGATCCCCCTCTTACATATTAATCATGGGGGACAGTTTATTACTTCACAACAATAGCAAACCGACCCCCCACTTTATTGATCCTCCACTTTTTGAAAAGAGTCTAGAATCTGTTTTAAGTACACAAATCTTCGTTTTACTTTATACCATAGTATTCGGATATATGTTGACGCTATGCATGAAATATATCAAAGTTGTAGCTGGTCTACACACTTAGATATACATATATATTTAATGTGACCAAAATCAGCGTTACAAAACCACAGACCATGGTGTTTATAGGTATAGATAATACGTAATTCTTATATGGTATTCTGTGTATATATTTAGTTCTTGTAGAGGATATAATTACATCGCTTTGCAATGTGTCACAATACCTCTTCTTTTCGAAAGACCGCATGACACCAATGATTAAGATTCAAAGTCCAAGGGAACAGGATGACATGATTTTAACACTAACACCTAAGTACAGGAGTAAACTCACGACCAATATACTCACCAAGGCATATCGTGAATGCTTTTGAAGACAGCATAAACATGTAACAAACGTTAAATTCATTTGTCAAAAACTAATGACTAATGAGAAACTAATTCTTTTATTTATCTGCGTATTCTTTGCTTGTTGAAAGAATCTGGAATTTGAAATAAACTGCTGAATTGATCATTTCCCTTTTTTTAAAGATTTTGCTACTAAGAGAGCGTTCCAACAATCTGGTTAACTGGTTAGAATGTGCCGGTTGAGTTCGAATGATGATGTAAAATATTAATTTTGATTTCATTTTTACTGAGTGTGGACTTATACTGTCATTCTAAAGAATCAAACTTTCTGTTGACTGAATCGGAGCACACACACACACACACAGATTTTCAAATGAATGAAAAGTTCAGTTTTTGTTGTTGTTATGTAGCAAGTTTGTTGTAATTTGAAATTGTTACTGTGTGTGTGGGGCGCATTACAATTTATTTGGGTGTAGTGGGGAGGAAAATAACGACGGTTGGGAATTTTTAAACGGGGGAGTGGGGTGAAGGTTGATATGTG
>VCCN01004667.1:3529970-3547625 GCA_006491835.1 Architeuthis dux
TATATATATATATATATATCATCAGTTTTCTAAAATTTCATTAATAAGATATTTTACAAATCGATCATCAGTTCAACATTTGAAAAAGCGTATGCATAATTTATATTGGAAACATATTCTTGCCTATAAAAAGTTTTTTTAGTTACATGTTATATTTACATTTATGAATAGATTTATTTTTTGAAAGGCAATCAAAAGCAATAAATTAAGTGTCATGGTCAGATTTTACATATCACAGGTGTGTCATTTTCATATGACAATCCACGTGAAATAATATTTTACTTCAGAAATTTAAACTCTCTCATGTTTAAGAGTTTTTCTTCCTTTCCCAGTGGATAACAACATATTGAAATATACCAATGTCGGCTGATTGGTTCGTTTAAATAATCTTGTATTGTTTTGCTAATGCCAATATGAGGAAATTATGCTTATAACAGTTTTGCTCTGCAAATATTCGTGTACGAAACTGCCTATAACGGATACTTAAAAAAATAATCTAGTAGTCAATACTTAAAACAGTCAATCTGTTTAGAATGTTTAGTTTTAATCTGTAGGTATGAACTTAAGATCAATCATCTGTTAGTCCCGAGGGTAATGCTTATAAATTGTACAATGTCGTTATGCATGATCTTATTTACCAAGTTACCATTTAAAAGAACCACGAAGAGCACCTAAAATATAAATCCAGAAACATAAAGCACAACGTTGATCTAACATCTAGATTTTAGACTGTCCTCACGGGCACAGGATGTGGTCATTTCCTAGCCTGGCATTTTCGTTAGCCTTAACTGTAATTCTTGACTTGGTCTTCTTCTGCTAGCTGTATTTTATTCTGTCTTCATGTATGTTGTTTTATTTGTATTTCTCTCTTTGCATTGCTATCACCTTGGTCTGGAATAATGTACCTTTTCCATGAAATAAGTTTCAGATTATTCTAAGTTTTAATTCTTATAGTACTAGGGAAATAGAGTAAACAGACGACAGTGGCTTTACGGTACTCTCTGTTAGTGGGAATATATTCTTTTTATTACGTTATATAATAAACTTCTATCAGGTATGCCTCTGCAATAATGTTCGAAAAGATTCTGTCGAACTATTTTCTAAATGCAGCATTTGAATGGCTCTTCGCTATACATGATTCGTGGGCCTATTTGTGGAATCCGATATTTGAATGCCGATAAGTTATACACGAATCCGCCTAAAGACCTCTGAGTTAGAGAGTTTATAGATGTGTATCTCATACAGTTCACATTAGAGTAAGATATAGAGATCAAACCACATGAAACAAAATGTCCAGTAGGAAGAAATGATAAATATCTCGCTTATTGCCTTTGGCCTCGGGGATAACCTGTCAGGGATTTTATGCAGAACAATGGATTTATTAATAATAGGTTTGCGTCATAGTAGCCGATTTGTTTCTAGATATAGTAACCAAAGTACAGATAATGATACAAAAACGATTAGTAAGCTGAAAAAAAGAAACTAACCAACAACAGATAACTTTTGTTTCATCCCATTTAGTGAAAAAAAAACAGTGTGTATGAGCGAATTGTTATGTGATGGAAATATAGTTGATACTGATATGTAAAATGGCCTTTTGCTTTCTTTCTGCTTTTCAGGGTTGAAAAAGAAACATCAAATTATTATATTTACCAAATTAGTCTCTATACAAATATATACAATCGGCATTTTTTAGTTTTACGCCAAAAATAAAATATAATAAATCAATACTCATTTTCTAAATGTTTCTATTTTGATAATTTTATTATGATTTTTGTAATCTTCTCATTGTTGCAGTAAAGTACTTCTCTTCACAAAACGATTAAACATTCTCTAAAAACAAACAAATAACCTTGCCTAAATATATAATTTTTAACAATTGTTAATATGATTCTATCGAAATACGTAATAGTAAAGTGTAGAACATTTATGAATTTTACATCATTACAAACAATTAAAAACTAAGCAATTGAACCAAAAACAAGGCTAAATTGCACAACGGTTATGCATTTCTGTGACATAATTTCTTATGTAATGTCCTAAACTAAACTTCTTCGCAGCTTTTGTATTCTGAAATCTCTTATGTTCCCTGGAAGCAGTCACCCTGCATTCCTTTTGTCAAAGATTTGTTAACTTAGAAATGATCCCCATACTTACTTTATATTAATTGTCAACCGTCACTTGCTTTAGATTTACTTGAGAACTTCAGATCTTCCTAATTGTCTGACAAATTATAACCGAATCAGTATATTTTGGGAGTGACAATCGATAATTTAAATTTATTGGCAGTCTGAATAAGGCACACTGCCAAGCATGGTGAGAATAAATTATATACTTTATGCTCAGTCGTTTTTTTGGGTGTGATTAGTGTGTGAGTGAACGCAGACATAGGATGTTTCCTGTGATCCGCTTCAGTTGTGTCCCTAATTACCGCTGATAAATGTCATCGGGTATTGTTTGTGTTTATTGCACACTGGCAACATTGATTCTCGACTTACACGACACTGAGTTATAAGGATGTTGGTAATAGTAGAAAGACAATAACTCTCCCTTTGTTCTTCTGCCCTTTCAACTAATTGGTCAATCTTTGAGTATACTTTCGACAATTGTGTTCTCGGCACAATAATAAAAGTAACCATTGTGCTGATAGTTATTTTGTACGCAATTTACACGGACACAAGACAAATAATTCTATTCTTTATTATTAGTATACAATCCATGAATTTAGAACAATGTTTCTCATCTACAGCATTCGCTATTTCTGGGTGCTGTGGTTGTGGTCACAACTGTGAACTGATACACTAAATATAAGATCGTTAAGCTCTTATGAAACTGTAAGACAACTATAATAATGAAATATCTGTGTTTGTGACAAGGGCTATTTAAATGACATGCTTCTATTTGTGTGTTACTGAGACTGAGTTGCCATATACATTACTGATAAATTGTCACAACACAAACAGGTGAGTAGAGCTATCATGTGAAAAGGTCATAACAGACGTTAAGGGATAAAGTTAAAATACTTAAGAAGAGCCACAACGCAATAGCTAAGCAAACACGATTACGAAGAAGCCACTATTAGAACTTTCGAGTTCAATTATGAATCTGAAAATTATGAATATATATTGGAAACGGAACAGAACAATTATTATTATCATTATGCAAAGGAAAAATAAGAAAGAAAGATAAAAAGAATAGTGAGAGATAGAAAGAAAGAGAGAGAGGAAAGGAATAATAAAAGAAAAAATAATATGAAAGAATTACATTATGAATAGCAGTACATTTGTGTTTGGAGTTGCAGCAACAGCCGTGATCGTACTGATTGAGGTCGTTGCTATTCCATTCAAGATTCGTGAATACAACTCTAAGAATATTTGTTGGGGTTAACCTTTTAGCTGTTCAGGTGGAAATCAGTCTCTAAGACGGCCTTGCTTATTAAATCGTTTCTTAATGTTAAATATCAAATATTATTGACTTTCCGTAACCAACACTGCGGCAGTTGAACCTATTAATGCACCAGCAATAACAGAGCACTGCGACGTTTTCTTGGGTGGTAGTCGGTGCCATAACCTATACTCTTTGCACAGACGTGGAATATTGGCTCTTGTTTGTAATTTACATTCTGACGTTTAATCCAATAATTGGCGATTCTTGTGATTCATCTATTAAGATATTTTCGATTTGCTTGCTTCTCAAATTCATAATTAAAATGTGACAATGGGAAAGGATTTTGGCAAAGGTTACTCTATTGCAATAAATATAAAATGTGGTATTTTACGAGGATGAATGAGTGCCATAGTAGATAGAAAACAAGGCACCAATGTATACATTTGCATTAATGTTCATATTTTGCCACAGTATACTAATGATATTATCACTACTGATAGTACAATTAATAAGAATTATCTTATGTATCTTCACACCTGTATATGGTGACTCTCACTGGTAATTAATTAACAGCAAGTCTTCTAAATACTCCAGCACCGTCCACAGTATTCTAGCTGATTTCAGTTATGCTGTTGTCTGAATAGTTTCAGTTTTTCCTCACATCTCCAATTATCCCAATCTTTTTGCAGTGGTCTTCGGGACATTGCCACGTGTTCCAATTATTATGGGTACAATGGTCTTCTTCCTATTTCCTAAAGATGTTAGTTCTCTGACAAGGTCCTGAGATTTATCCAACTTTTCACATTCTTTTAGTTTCACACAGTGGTCCGCTACATCCAATGACAGATCAAATGACTAATCCGTTTACTTGGCCTGGATAGGATGATCCGTGTAAATTTCAAAATCCCTAAGATGCTTACTTCTTTCTGTTCTCTAGGAGACCTTCTGGTTTGTATTTATGCGATTCGTTCACATCATTAATATGTATATCATTCTAACGGTGGTATCTGAAGACCATCTATAAAGTTCAAATGACAGCAAGTGTCCCAACATCTTCAACACTATTCTCAGTATGTTTGTCGTACTCCAAAGTCTTGTGGTCTGCATTATCACAATTCCTTTTAGAATGTCTGACTCATTCTATTCTAAAGGGTCTTTGACAACATTTCCAAAGCATAGGTGATTATAATCAAAGTCGTTCCCTTCATATTCCACTGCAACAGTCGCAATACCTATTTCAAATATGCCTCTTTCCTTGTTTAGAACAACTATGTCTGGTCTCTTTGGAATCAGCAGGGTAGGTAATCTGTCTTTATTTCAGAATCCCAATATATTCAATATTCCCTATTCTTAAAGCCTATTTGGTTTATCCTCTCGCCGTTTGTGTGTATGTTTGGATCCAATATGTTTGCACATTTTCCAGTGGGTCATTGCCCTTATATACTCGTGGATGCTTATGTAGTCTCATTTGACCAGTTTGCTGCATTATTCACCAATAATGTCGTATTCACCTCTCCTCTCTATCACACACACATGCGTACACACATACGCACACACACATACACGCGCACACATACAAACAGACACCACTATTTTCTTGCGTCCTATCAATGTTTGCTTTCATGAGATTTATTCTGGTACCCTTGTTTCGAGGCTCATCATTTTGTTTCTCGTTTGATATCTCCTCCTCGCAGCCACCCTCCGGCCATTCTCTCAGCATCTATAATTGTATCTATTTGTAAAGCAGCAGGCGTTGATTTTCCTCAAGAATTTGGGCATCATTAGTTTTAAAGTTGTTGCGATTATGATTTTCCATTCCTCAATAAGTTATAATTTAAAGAGATGCTACCAACATTCGTGGAGAAATAATAACACATTTAAAATCTCTGGTTCTGATCAATAACCATTTCTCCCTATTGATAGAAATACACAAAATTATAATGTTTACTTTATTTCAGTTATGTATTGTAAAACTCGTAAAACTTTGTTATACAATAGCAACTATGTTTTATTGATTAGCAATCTGGAAAAAGACCTTAAACAAGAATGTATAGTCTATTTATCGGATTGGTCGCTGTTGATTGAATTTACACAGCATTTGAGTATCGATAGATAAAACAAACACACATCAGTGCTGATTCTTTAAATATAGCCTCCAAAAGTGTTCCTTTCTATAAGGCCAGCTGTTGTTATCCTGGTTTGCATGGCAAACAAGCCAAGGCATTTGTGAAGAAGACATAAACCTAAAGACAGGACATTCACAGTAGGTTTCCCTTTCGCCTTTATGAATTCGTGTCTCCTTTATCGAACCAAAAAAGCCATATGAAAGGAAACAGAGCCTAGACTCCTATTTCAAATGAAGCTCGTTAACATACACTTACCGATGAGAAATAAGCTTATTTTAAACCCACGAAAAAGTTATTTTTCCAATGTGGTGAATTGTGAGGTTACAGATCAGCCAAATCAAATTTGATCACGATGTGTGCTAATAATACAGTTGTGTCTTTCATACATTTAGTGGCACTCAAGGATCGAATTTGCTTTAAGATATATTTCCAAATGTATGACTCGGATCTTACTAACAAATGGGGGATAATAAGTTCACAATGCCCGAGTCCCCAATAAGTATTTGTTCGTACTTGTAAACCCGGTAACAACCAAGTAATATGAATGTCAATTATGTCCTCTGTTGCACTCAATAGGTCAATAGTAAACCATATGAGACCAAACCTGAACTTTTATTCGTTCATTTATGTTAGGTTCGGTGTCCAGTGGCAGTTCATAACATACCTAAAACAATGTTTACTATATTAAACGTCGCCTTTTTTCTTTGCAGACAGTTGGTAGTGCTATCTTCGAATGTTGTCAGTAATCATCGAGTTCATCTCACTAAATATACGAATTATTTAAGTCCATATGTGAATGAAATAGTTGCATGAAATGCAATCTTAAGCACTGTTCATTTCATGGACAATTTCGCAGAAATGGGTCTTGCACATCTCCGAATGTTTCCATATGAATTGTCTTTCTTTCATGGTAGATCCAAACAACAGATTGAATGAAAAATACTTCTTAAAAAGGTTTTTAAAGTAGCTACAATCTATTGGAATTAATTGATGCATCACTCCGTTAATGTAAATTGGATTTAACCTATAAAATCAACACGAATCAAATAATACATTCCATCATTTATTTTTATGTTCATGAAAAGCAATGAAATGTGTTTTATTTTTCCTCAAAAAAGTATTGAGTGAGATAAGACGTTCAAGTAACCAGATTCCCCAGACTTTAGTCTATTACAACATTTATAACACGACGGAGTTCTAATTCACTCTTAACTGATTTAAATGCACTGATCAATACTCAGTTAATCTAAATTTCATTTAACATATAAAATCAATACGAATCAAAGACTATAGTATTTCATTTATGTTTATGAAAAGCGCTGAAATGTGTTTTATTTTTCCTTGAAAAGTGTTGAGTGAGATAAGGCGTTCAAGTAACTCGATCCCTCAAAATTTAGTCTACTACCAGATTCACAACACGACGGAAATCTAATTCCCTGTTAACTGATTTAAATACACTGATCACTACTAGATGTTTATCTATTACGATTCATCAGAAATGTTTGCCTGTTTAATTAACTGCGTACTGGATATGAAACTGCTGGATAGTTTGGCTACTACCCTACGACTACTACCACTTTTGACGTCACGCTCCTACCAACTTACTATTAGTTAGTCAAGATTATATAAAGCAGTAGAACTAGAGACACATATGTGGGTATAGTATTATGTATTGTGTGCCATACATGGAATATGATATAGTACAGGATGATCAACGGAATTTGCGAGTCAGTTATTTATAACCATAGCATCTTTATTGTCAGTAAAAAACGAGTGACGACCTCAATAATACAGCGTGCCGAGTAAAACAGCTCATTTTACCTCTATCAAGTCTCAGGATAAAACAGATAATAGTTGACATATAACTATTGTCAACCGCGTACAGGGATACTGACATATCCATAGGTGACGACATAACAATTGGCGATGAGGAAACAAAACGGTATAACAGAATCCAATGTACTTACTGAACTTCAATAATGATCTTGGGGGCTATTTCTCTTACCCAGTAATGGATAAACGTTTTAATACCAGCTCTAAGATGATAACGAAGCCCGCTTGGAGAATCTCTATTGATCTGATCTGCAAAAGAAGATGACAAAGCAAGAAACAATATTTTTATAACAATTACTGAACGTTTCCTTCGGCAGTTACAACCAATTAAACAATTTAGATCTGGATCTTTTCGAGACGAAAGTGATAGGTCTTTCCATTAAATAAAAAAAAGACAACAGCTGCTCTTAATATCATAGTGTACAGATGTCGATTCTTTATTCAGTTATGCACGTTTGAGTCAAATGAGTTCGAGTCTACAAGAACAAATTTTGACTTCGGGCAAGTTCTTGATTCCTGTAATAATATTGCCTAAGTTTTTTTAGTCGCTCATGCGCTAGGATGAAACAATCTGGAAAAATAGACTTCTATATGAACACTAATTAATTCAACCGAAATTCGGATTTGAGTCGCATGGTAAAGTTCAGATAAAATTAGACCGTCTTATTATCAGTTGATCAGTCCATGTGTTTCAACTGCATCGTTCGTGAATGCATAAAAGTAAGTTTATAGTTTTTCCCAATGGATTTACACGAAGCAATCTGATATCGTGAAATAATGTATTCTTCAGTTTATTTTTTCTCCTTAGACTGGTTCTTCGGGCCATGTGTCGAAGGCGTATGAAACTGGTGATTGTTTCACTAACGACTTCATAATGACCGGTTTGCGGATAATAATTCTAAAATTAACCATGGCCGATCGCAGGCGACAGCCGGTAGCATTTAATAATAGGTGATCAAATCAATTCAAGATTAGCTTGCTCACACAGGATTGGCCACACGGTTCGACAAAGAAAGGTTTCAGGTGCAAGTGTCCTTTTTTTTCATTTTCAAAATGATTTAATTTCTTTTAGAATAATCATCGTCATTTTGGAAATGATAATAATTAAAACTATTGTTTGTTTTAATGTATTTTTGTTATTAAGAGCTTCTTTTGTCATAGTGTGTGATTATTTTCTTTTCTGATAAATTGCCACCATTATTGTTGCTTTGTGATAGTCATTTCTTCTAACAGATTATAGTATTTGTAAGTACTCCAACAACAACTAGTACATCATATACTTCTACTGATACAGTTATTACTACTGATAAAATGGAAATAACGACAATGGGACTAATGATGAAATTAGTAGTATCCTCATTTTTAATACACAATTATTTTTACACTATCACCATAGCTTCATTAATTGAATTGTTCCTTTATTTCCATTTCTATGATTCTATCATAATCAACAACAAGAAACAAATGCCATTATAACAACTGCAAAGTCAAGAATATAATTATCACATTCTATGATGGTGATATTCGCTGTTATATTTATATGTATTAAAATGTAAAATGGTTTATTATTTAGTAACTATTTTGTCTTGCGTGTTGTGCTGGTTTTTTAATTGTCACCAACTTCACTTGAAGTTAGTGCAACCTGAATTGGTGCAACTATCTAATGAAAACGACACATTGACTTACTTACTCATAAGCAATTATTTATTTTATTATAGATAATCTGAGCTTCTAGAACATTACTCGCTGGGATATGACAAGTGTGTGTTTGCTCGCTTTCTCTCTCTCTCTCTCTCTCTCTCTCTCTCTCTCTCTCTCTCTATCTATCTATCTATCTATCTCTCTCTCTCTCTTTCGCATTCTCTCACAAACTGGAACAAGCGCATGTACACTTGAATTGCAAACATGAGATGCAATGACTAGTTCCAGGGTTGCACCTTCACGGGAGAGAGTTATCTGTGGAAGGGAAACAAACAGTTGTTCCATACAGGAGAAAGGCTCTTCCACGTGAGAGAAAGACGACACAGATCAATAATTTCAAGGAACATGTGGGTTCCTTTTATATCCGTTGATAGCTTCGATGCAGGGCCGGTTCGCAGATCAATCAGGGTATTTAATTCATTGAAATGTAACGAGTTGTCCTGTTTCTAGTTAAGTTACTGAAAGACTGGCGGTTGTGATAGCAGTTCAAGTCAGGCCATCCCGACTTCCTACTCCCACTCCCTCCCGCACCCAATGGGTGAGGAGTGAAAACCCTAGCTGTTGACCTGTCGCTGCTGTGTCCCCAAACGACTAATCACGGCGCACTAAAAATACTCTGATTGGTCGAACGCATTCTCTTTGTTCACTCGGTCAGCCGTTTAACCTATATTTTAGCCCGGAACCTGATATGGCGTTTTGGGTCAAGTCCCAATACTATCACTCTCACAAGATCACCGAAGTTTAGCAACGACGAGCCTGCTCAGTACCGAGATTGGCAACCATTGTGGAACACATAATACATAATGAAGCTTCGACATGCCTGACAAGCCGGAAGTGGGTCTTACTACAATTTCCTATGTGTACCTAACCAGACGACAACCTTAATAATGGTGTAAGCGGAGAGCGATTATACAATATTCCTCATATACATACATACATCGCACACATTTAATTGCTTTGTCAAATAGTTATGATCTTTTGTTTTTTTATTATTTGCATTAGTTAATTTGTTTTCAGCGCTGCGGGATATTCTAAACTTTTAATATTTCCAGGCAATCGTAATTCAATGCGCTGATGCCCGGCCATAATTATAGGAAGCTACATCTAAATGGCATATCGCGAATCACGATGTTATCAAGCTATTCAGTTTACTTCAACATATATTAACAATGAAGAGTAACCATAGTGTGTGTATTGTGTGTGAAGGTTTTGGCACATGAGTGTATGCTTTCACGCCAATTAGAAACCAATAATTTCAACATGGTTGGTAAACCTCGTGACTATTTTACGTCGAATTTTAAGGTCGAAAGATTTAAAACAACAAAAAAGTACTTTTTAAGCATACTTCAATACCAAGCAATGATTTCCTAGCATTTTACTAGACGGCATATAAAGTTGCAAATATCTGATGGTAAACATTAAGATCAGGGTAACAGATTTCAAGTGTGCCTTTACCAAATCCAACACATGGCTGGGGATCTCAATGATCAATTAATTAAAAGAGTGAAAGGGAGGAATTTGTAGTTTCACAATATATAAATTCACCTTGTTAATCATGTCTTATATTCTGACAACCTAGCGGAAAGATACGGAATAAAAGTAATGACAATGCAATATATCTTCCTATAAAGATGTGTCAGTAAACCTTTAAACTTCTCTATTCAAAGTCCTAGACGTTACACTTCAAGCCAAAACCAAAATAAAGATGAACATATAAAACAAAGGATAAGAGGTTGTTTAAGTTAAAAAAAACAATGATGTCGTCTAACGTTGAAATTATTAAACAAATGTCGGACTGCCAACGTTGAAAGTGAAAAAGGATTGTTCTTTTTGATTTGTGAGCAACATTTGTGAAGATGAGAAATAACATTTGAAGTCTGTAGTAAAGAACAGATACAGTTCAATAAATCTGAAGCTTCTATTGAATCTATGACCTCTATTAACTCTTTTATAGCTCAGTAAATAATGTCTTTATTTATCTGGCTACTGCAGGGTCCAACCATTACAAAGATATCCTTTAGTTGCTTTAATTCAATTCTAGCCTTTGACTCGTCTCTAAGAAATTATCTCATGTTTGACGCCTACCAATACATTTATTCTAGAGAAACCATTTATCATCATTCATTATCATCGTCATCATCATCCTATTAACGTCCCTCGTTGACATTAACCTTGATGTTGATGTTGATGTTGAGTGATGTTGAGCATGAAGCTCTCTAGTGCACGTTGCGTGGTTCTTAATTTGAGAGACAGTCCTTTGGTTACGTTCCATGTTTCAGCTCCGTAGGTGACTACCGCGAGAAAGCATTGGTTGTAGAACCGTCTTTTCAAAACTAATGGGATATTTCTGTTGTTGAAGGTTGAGCTGTCTCTGCCGAAAGCCTGCCAACCTAGGGTGATTCTTCGTTTGTTTTCTCCTTCTTCCTTGATATTCGATGTCCCTAGTAGATGTAGTGGTCTACTTTAGTTCAGCGTTTTCGATTCTGATAATGTGTCGTTGTCCCCAAAGTATGTGTTGCACGTGATATTGGGTTCACTAAAGTTTCCAAAGCTATTAAACGAAGGTAAATAAAGTACAACAGCGGTTCTATGTAAGGCAATGTTTGTGGAACACTTAGGAAGGATCGATCCAGTATCAACCCTATTAATCACTAGTTCAATTCGTCGATTTCGCCTTCTTAGACATGAGAATTAGGTTGAGAACATATTTCCGAGTGTGTTATCTTTCTAATGATACTTTATTTGTGGCGGCATGAGATTAAAATGTAGAATCTGTTCTTTTTTGCTTGGTGAAATAATGACGATCTTACAACAAATCAGAATGAAACCAACACAAATTTCGTAACAGCGAGCAAGAAATAAACTCACGGTATGTGGCTTATTAAATAAACGCTCCAATGATTTTGTTCTGTTGAATCAGTTTTAAGACAATTCATCATGTTGGTGGAAAATGTCTGGATGAAAAAAGATATCAAAATAGAATTTAAAGAAAACATTACTTTCTCAAATGTTAGTGTTACAGAAGGTAACATTATCCAAACAGGAACTGTTTCTGCGTATTACATTTCCAAGGATCGGGAAATGAAACTCTTTGGTGCTATAAAGTAAAATATGATGAATGAGATTTCATAAACCTTATTCCTTTCTGGGTTAAGGCTTCAGATGGATAGTTAGCATTTGTGAATACAGGAAGAGACTAACCGGACGTTTCTCCTAAACAACGCACAGTTTTGCTGGTTGAATATAAATGATGTTGTCAGGGTGACGGGAAGGAAAGAGCCCAGTTGCCAAGGTACCAATGGGCATGAAATTCATGAGGAGGAGGAGACGAGCAATAAAAACACGGTGATGGGAAATGGAGAGGAAAACCAGAGAATGAAGTGAGGTAACGACATTAATACAAAGAGGGAAAATACAAGAAGTAAATTACTAAGAAAAAGAAGGCAAAGATAAACAACAAGAGGAAAACAGAAAGAAAGAAAGAAAGAAAGGAAGACGTAAAACAATAAAACAAAGATGATGAGGCCACTATGAAAAGAAGAGAAGAGAGGGAGGATAGGAGGGGGGTGAAATAGAAAGAAATGATTGTGCTGATGCTGCTGCTGCTGCTGATGATGATGATGATGATGATGATGATGATAACGGCTGTGTATAGAGAAGACAAGATGATAATAGTGAGATGAGAAGGAAGAAGAAAACAAAGAAGAAAAAGAAGAAGGAAAAGAAGAAGATGGCTGTGAGAAGAGAATGGCGATAAGCGATAATGGCTGATAGGTAGTAGAAGAAAAGGAACAACATGACAATCATAATAGAACATACCAGCAGAAAAGAAAAGATAAAGAACAAGAAAAGGATGAATAAGTAAAACAAGTAAAGGAAAGAGAACAAAGAAAAGAAAAGAAAGAGAAAGACGAAAAAATTAGGCCATGGTCAGCATTTCCCGATATTCGATGCAAGCCACCATCTTGTACTGATGGTTGTCGCCTAGCAACATACTTGGCAAAAGTGTGAGAGATTGTATTGTACTCTGTGATTTACAGGGCAGCGAAAAAGAAATGAACGGACCTGTCGGTGGTTGAGGGGGGAAAGACGGGTGTGGGTCGGTGGATGAACAGGTTAGAGACAGGATAAAGAATAGACAGGATGTTGAACCAAACCACTGAATGGACGACATAGCCGGAAACAAGTTACAGCGAGTTCTTGAAATAATGCGGACGAAAGAAAGAGAAGAATTCTACAAACGGGGAAATACCTTGATGTTGGGTATTCCGTCTTCACCGTGGTAACCATGGTGTCACTTAATATTAGCGGGCCTTATTATTATTAGAGTTTGTTTGGATTGAAGAGAATTGGAGCCCCAAGAAAAGTACGATTGGATCCCGTCACAATTAGCAAGTGGGATAATATTTATCTCTTGAAAGTGCTATATATATTCACGTGTGTCTGCCTGTCCGCTCATCCATCCGCCCGGCTGTCTGTCTACTGAATATCTCGAACATTTCAATGACATTCTGTGGAAGGGTTGGCTATAGGCCAAGAAAGAAGTGATTACATTTTTGAGCGTACCCAGGAATCCTTTACAGTTACCCACCCCCCTCATCGTAGGCTTATGTCCACACAATATCTCCAAACGTTCAAAATAAATTCCATACATTTTTTAAATGGCACTCAATGCCTCCCCGCTAAGCACTCAGCACAAGGACTATGATTGAGAAACATCTCCCCAAGGCCAAGACACGGCCAAATCACATTGGATATACCAGTTGTCGTAAGATCACCGGAGTTGAGCAACGTCGAGTTTGGTCAGTACCAATATTGGTGACCATTAGGGAATACCAGATGCCATAAGCAGAACGAAGCAGCCCTGGCAAGTCGGAAGTGGGTCTTACTACAATTGCCTGTGTGTAACTTAACCAACCGATAACCCCAATGATGGTGTAAGCGGGGAACGATGATACAATATCCTTAATATTCCTCGAGATTTATGGCTTTTATTCTTACTGCATAACAAGAAGAGTCTTCAACGAATGCAAAAAGCCTGACATTGATTTTTAAAATCGTGACCGAGAGTCAATACTTCTTTGAACATGTTTGAATTGTTCATTTTACCGTATATAACTTTGATGAATGTGCATTAAGATTAATGAAATGTATAACTTAGTGAAATGCTTTATGATCGAGGAGAATGGACGTACACGTGGTTTCTACGCATGTGACGAAATACAAAAGATGCAATTCCTTTTCAGGAGAGCGTGGGAATAGTTTATTTTATTTTCCACTTGTAAAGGTTTCAGAAATATTAGCTCTTATTTTAAAAGTAAAAATACGATTGAATACATAACATGGCACTCAAAGAGATTGATAGATAGATAGATAGATAGATAGACAGACAGACATATAGTTAGATATACAGACAGACAAACATATAGTTAGAGAGAGAGAGAGAGAGAGACAGACAGACAGACAGACAGACAGAGTGATATATATATGTATATATAGAGAGAGATAATTTATTACTTACAGAATTAACGGCGAGACCATTATGCGGGCTAATATTTTCTAGTAATACAAATACACACACACACACGTATATATATATATATATATATACACTCTTTTCAAATGGAACAGTTACAAAAGATTTCTTGTTTCACGCAATACGATTGCGTTTTTCGAACTGAAAATTAAACATTGAAAAATAACGGTTTTAGGAAATTCTATATAACATATATAAATATTAATATATACATGTTTATCTTATTCGACTTTTAAATCTGTATTTAGCAGATGCTCATCTTTATGAGTTGGTCAAAATGTGTTGGTCACTTAACTTTGTAGCCAGAACGTTTGAACTTGTAAACTGATTAATTGTTACAAACTGTGAACAGGAAAGCAGGATGCAACCTATATTTTAAACACTTTTAAAACAACATTGCGTCCATGAATAACGTTGCATTGACCACCATATTGTTGATATTTAAATCAATTATTGCCAAATATAGAGAACTGACTCAAGTGAAAGCGTTAATATCCATTCACCAACATCTTCCTCGCATTTATCTTTCATAGATGCGTGATAAGATTAATGTTAATCTCCGGTTCAAGCTCTGGGGAAAAGGTACTGGGTCGTAAAAATAAACTACCAAACTTTCCTCATTAATCAAACGCAGTATTTCAACAAAAGCCATTGTCTCATATCCAAACGACCCTTAGTATCGGCCGGAAGCGATTTTGGAGACTGAAGTAAATATTAAGATGCTTATCGTCTCTTATGAGGTACAGCTGGCTGAATAGGGTTAATGATGTGTATGACCGTAGAAAAATGCGACCATATTAGAAAAAACGTCTACAAGAATTTCATACTGTTTCATGTATGTTAGGCTACAAAAAAAACAGTCATTCATCCCAGGTTTTATAAATATTCTTGCAGTCTTTGTAAGGAGATTCGCCCAGCTTAAAAAAGTTATCGATTAGTATACAGAACAAGAGCATCCATATCAGTGAGATATCCATTGAACCAAACATAATCAAGAAAAAACTACCGAGCCACTTGCATGTGGAGCCAGCAAAACAGCTTTTAGCCTGGTGTGTAAAATAAGTGAAATAAGTATTTTTCCGCATTCAATCAGCCATTCCTAATTTTAAAATGACATGCTAATTCTCTTTGGAAATTATTTCTAGCTCATAAGACTAGATTACTCTTACAGAGAATTGAGCCATATTTCCAGTGTTTCCCAAACCCACTAACCCTGTTACGGTAATACTATCGAGGCCACTTCAGCCTGTTTAAACAATATTTAGCAGCACTTCTGATTGAACGGAAAATATTTATAATGTGTTACGACCAATGTTTATTAGCTACGTGAACGTGCTGTTTCGATACTATCTGTTTATAAGACTATTTCATTCATTTGACTTCTGATCTTCGAAAAGTGAAAACTGTTGCTACACGCTTCTATTTTGCCTTCACAGACGGACACATTTTTAATCCTACCGTAGTGTTATTTCTGACCAAATTGCATTTGGAATCTGAAAATTATGTCTCCAACATTGGCTAAAATTGCTTTTCAGGGCATATCAACTACTGAAATTAAGTGTTGTCAGAAGTCTATTTAAAATATGTTTCAAAGGTTTTGTATGTGATCTTTTAAAATAATGTGAGTTCTAAAGTTCGATAAAAATAGATATTTTTCATCAGAAATCGAAACCAATTTAATAAATCAAAATAAATCTAACACTTTTGATAAATTGCGTGAGAATTGTCCTTTAATGCGTGAGTCTTACACGGAATGCGTGAGACTTGACAGGTATGATGTACTAAAAACACTTGTGAACAATAACAATATGAAATGTAATGAATTTCTTTAATTATTTATACAAGATTATATTTAGATTATATTTTGTTTTGTACTAGTGGTGTAAAACTATTCTCCAGACAGTCAGTGTTGCCGATTTAGCGCGTTTCTTGATTTGGAAGCCCAAAAAGCACTAAATTAACGCATACAACATTTTGGCCAGTTTTTGACTATTTTAAAAGTTACTCTTTCTGTAATCTTAAAGCTAGCTTTTTGTAGCCTTTTTCGAAACAATAAGGAACACATATTAGCAAATTCTGATGACCCTGAAAATGATATATAATCATTTATCCTCATGGACTCAGATAAATAATTTCTCTCCTCAACAAATATATACACTTTCCCGCTACAACGCAATTAACTGCTGTATATTCAAGTATATTCAAGTATATTCAAGTATATAATATAATCATACCAATTTCTTTTTCCAGAGAAAGATCTGGAAGTTTCCATAAACTCTTTGAATTCTGAACTTCAAGAAAAATATCCGGGACATATACGTCCCACTACAGATCTGCAATGGTCTTTTATACATATTGGTGGTTGGATGGGCAGTATGTGTATACTGCATGCATCTTTAACAGAGTATGTGGCCTTGGTTGGTACGGCGATTGAAACATCTGGATACACAAGTAAATTTGATGTTAAAATAATCATGGTATTAACAGTAATTCTTCTTCTTCTTTGTAGATAGACATTTAGTTTTCTCCCTTGACTACTTGTTAGGTATGAACAAAATGGACGAAAATATCAGAAATCGAATTGAATCATTTCTTAGCATGATATAAGTGGCCGCTTATGAGGAGTGCAAACAATTCGCTTTTGGCTGTGGTCAGAAGAACGAATACCTGTCAAGTCTCACGCATTTTTCGTGAGACTCACACATTTTGATACGGTCTCACGGTCGCATGCATTAATGGAAAATTATCACACATTTTATAAAAAGTGTAAAATTCTCACGCATTTTATGAAAGGTGAGACATTTTATAAAATGTACATTTTTATAAAAGTGTGAATCTTTTGGTTAGTGATTTTAACCAGTTAAACGTGCCCGGAAGTGCTACCACAGGACAGCGATTTGCTGCGGGCCCCCTATCTGCCGCACGCCAAAAGGGTCTATTTATTCCATTCGCACACATGCTAGGAGTATCATCGCAAGTTCAACAATGAGTATCGACAATCTTTACACCGGCGGTCCGCCAAAGAAACTCAGATTGAATGAATCTATGACTTACAATTCTCACTCATTTTCA
>VCCN01004667.1:3568749-3580341 GCA_006491835.1 Architeuthis dux
ACAGATTATTTAACTTACAGTGCCAAACCGTTATAATCGCACACTTTAATGCGAAATCATTTGGCATCGAATGTATGAATTAGGTAATGCCTGAACAGAGTATTGCTTTGAACATCTGTAATAACGAAATACTTTATTTATAATTTAGGGAACGAAACAGAAACTTGAAAACTAATCCGAACACATATTGAATGGTTATTGTTCGTTGACTATGTAACACTGGCTTGCATTTAAAAGGTGAGACCCAGAACGCATTTTGAACCTCTATTATTATTTCATGACTAGATTTTCTCCAATTCTATTATTATTCCTTTTTATCACAACACTCTATATCGCTACACTTTTGACCGCCAAAGCAAACAACGCGACATTGGAAATGAAAAGTAACTCTAATGTTTATATATATGTATGTTATGTTAAATCAATAAACATGCCGAAGCAAGCTCCCAGCAGCCCCCATTCCGTTTCCGGTCCCAGAAAGCGCGAACTGGAAGTAGGAACGGGGAAGGCTCAGTTCCACACAGGCATAGCCCTGGATAACGCGTGTCTTTCGTTCCATCTTCTTTTCTTAACATGCTTGAACACGGTTACGAATCAAACACATTCTAATCTCACACAGCTACAACAGAAAGAACAACAAAGCGAACAAATGCACTAAACACAAGAACGTTACAGTAACTTCCAACGAGACTTGAACCCATGTACCACACCTCGGGAATCCGTCGTTCACAGACGTCACTTCAACCACGGGAGACTCGTCGAAAGCTACGATCTAGTGCTGTTTACGTTAGCGGTCGAAGAGAGTATCGACCTAGTGTCGTGATAGGAAACAAAAATAATAAGATTGAAAATAAAACTATAAATAAAATTAAAATAGTGAAAATCCAAAAATCTAGAAAAATATTTTAATTATGCCTGGCAAACGAAGATTCAGGAGGGGATTCTACGTTGGTTGATGCCCCGTTGATGTCTGAAGAGGCCAAAACGAGAGATACAGTGTTTTTCCACAGTGGCTGCAGGAGAATGTCCGGCATCCAGAAAGAGAATCGATGTTACGGCGTTGCTCCTTCTCTTCAGCAGCCTTGGTTGTTCAATTGTCGTAGTTTATTCCATAAGGGATTAGGGTTCTTTTTTTTAAGGGGCCCCTTGTATCTTTAATGGTCCGCTAGCCAGAGGCCAGTTTGCCCAACAGAAAAGTTTTGGTAGACGATAATCTTCCATCCTCTCGAGCAGATGTGCTTTTTATAGCATAGCTTCAATGCTTGTAGCATTGGCTCTCAAATCAACGATTTCAAAAGATTCAAATCAAAGATCGAATCTGAAGATATTACCACGGAGACAACCACATTGTGAAAATGTCCAAGAAATCATTACCAGACGATGTTACTACGGCTAAAAACGGCAGTAGATTTGACCAGGTGCAGAGAAAGAGAGTCACAAGACAGAAAAGAAAGAAGAAAAACATATTTTCACTTTTTTCGCGAAGCAAGAAAAAATAAAGTAAAAAAACATATTTTCCTTTTTAAAAAAAGTACATATCTTTTCCTTTTCCATAAACAAATAAAAAAGAGGTTTCTCTTGCAACGCTGTTTTTCCCTGGTGAGCGGTGCGTTTTTTACTTTATTTGTATCAGCCAGGAGAATCCCTAGAAAGGTGCAAGGTCTAAGTGAACTGTAAAAGTGAACGGAAAATACGCGTACGGGGTTTTGGCATGAGATTGTGGCTGAAGGCTACGACAGTGAATAAGGGCTTAAAAAGGAAAGTTATTTGTGCATCACGGGAAAGCCAAGGATAATTTTTCGCCCTGGGTATAGGCAGGCTTTGCCTTGTTATTCGTAATAAGGTATATGTTCTGTTGCAAAAAAAACCTTGATTTGTTAATGTCGTATATTGTATATTGTTCTCTTTCTTAGGGATGAGTTTTTTTTACAATCTCCTTTTGTAAATCATTTTTCTATTCTTGTTCCATTGTAATTGTCATTTGTGAGTACAAAATATTGTTTATGTGTGCATTTTCTAGTTGATTATAGTGGGGTATGCTCGCTGTTCTTTCTTTCTGTGCGCAATTTTGTTGTAGTAATGTTTCATTTGTTGTGAAAAGAAAAAAATATTTCCTGTAAAAATGCAGAGAAGGGCTCTCCTAATACATTAGCAAAATCCATTGAAGTATTTAAACACAAGGAATGGAGAGAAAAGATGTAAAATAGTTTTCCTCTCTGCGGGGGCAACGAATGTAAGACTATTTGGTTGAGAAAGTCGTGAATTACTGGACTTCCTTCCGATTGGTCAATCGTTTAGGCAAAGGATGTTCAGATTTAGGTGCCAAAGATATTTTGGGCGCAATAAAAAGATTAATGATTAGTCAGTTGAATAGAAGAGAAGTTCCGGCTCGCGGCCTTTGGTCGGTGACGAGGAGAGGGGGAGGGATAAAGAGAGAATACGTAGGCAAATGTAGTAGTCTTTGACTTTGACTAAGTAACAGTAAATTTAGAAATTTTGACCGGAGTTTTTGAGTATCTCTCAACTCAAAGAAAATTTGCATTTGAAATATTGTTGGCACGAGTTCGTTTCCTGACTATGGCATTTTATCTCTTTTTCTCTCCCTTGTTTTTGTTGTGGCGTTTTTGCGATGGACATGTTTCGTCACCGACTTCACCGTGTCATCTTCGTTCTTGATCGATTGGCAAACGTCACTGGATCAATCGAAATAGTGTTCTGAAAAGATGCACCTCACAGCTAGGTGCACCACCAGGTTACATTTTCCCCAGATGTCAACTGTGTTAAGACTCGATATACACGTTGCACTACCCTATCTTCTATTAATATTTCCCCAACTCTCCATTAACAGTGATGCGTGTCGTATTGCATCCCTTTCATGGGTGACATTTCTCATAAGACGATAATACACACCAGAATGTAATCAGGATGCTTTTGATGTCATCAAATCTTTTAGAAATCAACGTAACAATTTTAATCTCCTATTCAACACATGTCCAATATGTATAATAGTAGACCCGTCAAAAATGGAAAAGTCCCCAATAATTTCCTTTCGCCATTGCTTGTTGGAGGCAGACAACCATGTTGGTTCATTTCGGTGTGGCAAGGTAGAAAATGCGTGGTTAGATGGCATTGTCAAATTTCAATTTCAATTTCAAGGTCATTTTGAAGGTCACCAAGGAGAACTCATGTCAATTTGGGGGGTTTTGCCTATTTTGAAGAAACCAGCACTTTTTGATTGAATCTATCAATAAAAAAACAAAGCTTTTAATGAACAGGAATAAGATAACTTAAGACGAACATTGCCATTTTTCCATTATATTAATTCTGGGTTTTTTTCTTCCTTCTTAGATGTACAGCCAGCCATGGATTCGGTATCAATTATCAAGCGTAAAAGATACAGTAAATTCATAGACAATCTCTCCTGCCTTATCTGACAGGGTAGTTCAGGTGACCCCCCCCCCCACACACACACACACAGAAACCACGGAAGAAGAAACCAGAACGGGAACACTGAAGAACTAGGTGATGCCACCAATGTAAACATCCTTGAGATACTTTCAGAAGAAGAATGTTATGCCTTGGAACTCAGATGGCACAAAGCCTACTACTCCACATCCACCTCTGAGAGCAAGCCAAGAAGATAAAAGAAACAGCGCATGTCATCAGCAGAGCTAGCATCCCATCTAGGTGCTGATCTATGCCCCAGCACTACCCCAGTACCCAACAGACGAACTACCACGCGCGCAATAGCCTGGTCTCTGTTTTGCCAAGATGAATACAACAGAAATGTTCACAAAACTCTGGAAAAGTCTGCCGACTTGATTGAGCATTCCAAACTTAGGTGATGAGTACAACACTGTCAAAGCTGTCAGAGATACCTGGGTGTGCACATATGCATACAAAACATGCGAGTTGCGAAACACAAAAGAAAAACGTCACTCTTTCTATTAATAGAGGATTCCCTTTTTAATTATTCGAAAAGTCAACATCCGTTGGTAGTTGTTTCTGTATGAGAGAGAGAGAGAGGGCGAGAGAGAGAGAGAGAGAGAGAAAGAGAGAGAGAACTGATTAGAAAGGGGTAAGGGAAGTCGACTCCCGACTTGACTTTTCCCCTCCTTTACTTCCAAAACCCAGAAGTAGGGCGACCTAATTAGGATCCAGTCCCGGAGAACCGAACTCTCGTCATTGCTAGATAAAAGACTGATTTTCCCCACTGTTCTAGTGGTGCTGATTAAGGTTCCGACGTTATGTGTGTCGCAATTCTCTGGTTCGAATCATTATCGAATCGGTTATTTAAGCTGGTCATGGTCACCAAAGATGTCTTTGTTTCGCTTCTCAGCCGTTATCTTCGGTGAAGTAGGTCATAACACTTCCTCTTCTCTGGACATCATTTCTATGGCCGGCTAACTGCTATCGTAAACTAAAGGAACAATTTCCCTATACTACCTCAACCTTCCTACATCACTCCCTACCAATGCTGAAAGAGAGGGCAATTGGATTTTACATCTGGAGGCATTTGCTGCAATGCTACCATGGTTGACCATCTATGACCATACGAATTATGCCAGATGGGGTAATGTCTATCTTGCAGACATGGGAAGCTTCGAGAAGGCAGCACCAGAGGTATATGTTGATTTCATGGACGGGAACATGTACGCTAATAAGGCCACGGAATGGGTGAACAAAATCTGCAAAATGCAGAATGGAATCATATGTATCACAAGAAATGACCAAGCAAGAGACAATTTCTGTACGCTGTCCAAAGTTTATGGATTGTGAATTACTTCTTGGGAGAGGTATATACATATACATATCCTTAGAAAGAGAATGTTATCAGCATTCCAACGTCGTATGTTCCCAATTTGTATCTATTGAACTTACAGCCCAAGTAAGTATTCATCATTTTACGAGAAAACTTCAAGTCCACAGTTCAAGGTCTATGGATCGTAGAATTAATTCTCGATGGAGGTACATACATGTATATATCGGTAGATCTTATCAGCTTTCTAACGGTGTATCTTCCCACTGTGTATATGTTGGGCTTAACATGTTACAGCCCAAAACGTGAAGCTAAGTATTCAGCATTTTGCGAGAAAACTTCAGATACAAATTGTGAACATACACTGCTGGATAGCTGATTCGTTTTCTAATGATGTGTATATATATAAAGAATTAAATCCACAATCCATAGAATGTGGACTATAAAATTATGATTTCCCTGTAAAACGCTAAATAACCAGCAGCACGTTTTGGGCTGTACCTTTTTAAGCTCAACAGATAAAGATGTATATATCCTTCCATAGACTTTGGACTGTGCACTTGAAGTTTGCTTCGTAAAATGCTGAATGCTTCACGTTTTGGTCCGTAACTCTTTAAGCCAATTTGGAAACCATGTATATATCTCCTTCATGAATTAAATCCACAATTTGGCCTATGAATTATACTTGAGATTTCCTTGTAAAATACAGAAATACCTATAAATGAAGTGTATTTTTGTATTTTAATGTACTCGGATATGTCAACTGGGAGGCGAGATATAACATTCTGTTTTTTGGTGTGTGCTGGCGGACATTTTGTTTTATGCAAATGAGGTAGTTCTTCCCAACTTTTTTCTTGGTAACATGATTTTTCTGAAAGAGGACATCCTATAGGATCATGGCGGGGGTCGGCACGGTAGTCCCTGCTGGCCCCAGCCTAAATGAAACTGATAATTCTTTTTACATTTGACGCCATTTTGTATCTTTCTGACCTTGAAAATGACTTTCAACTTGACAATCCAGGGTAGCAACCACCCATATCATTTTCTTTATCCTATGATTAATTGATCTGGCATGGTTGTAAAGTATACTGTTCCATATTGACTGGTCAATTATAGACTGACTTTTTCCTATGTATGATCACTCATTTCGCACCTGATCAGGGAACCAAATCGAAGGGTTGAATAACAGTAAAGTTAGAATTTGCACGGACATTATTCTATTTCAAAATATGAAATAGAATAGTTTATTTTCAGTTTGACTATGTTCAGACTCCAATGTTTAAAGTAATTATTTACATTAGATCAAGTATTTTGGTTCTATATGTGTCTAATTTGAAAAGAATCTTCCGTCGTACTATATGACTTGCTTAGTTTGGTGGATGGATTTGAATTTAAAAACAAAACAATCTACACCAAAATTGAATTTGTTAATCGAATCACGGCCTTGAACTCAGTGCTTACTGGAGGGCACTAATACACTCACTATACTCGTGCGTTGGGTGTGGAAGCTTCTTATTAGAGTCAAACCAAGCAGAAAACTGATTTTTTACTTGGCAAGCCGCATCTTCCGATTAAAAATATTACTGCTATTGATTCTTTCCTATTTTTGAATCAGTCTAAATTAATGCGAACGGTCCTAATACATAACTTTTCCTATATTTTATAAATCATTGCAAAAGCTCTTTCCAAAATCGATTTAAGTATTCAGTGCTTTTACGTTTCGTGTAAATAGACATACCTAGTTTTAGGGAAACGGTGACGTATGATTATCACGTGATATCTGATGGAGATTTTTCGTGCTTAAAAAAGATACATTGGCAGCTTTCTTTCAAAAGGGCGTTTTAGAATTCTGGCATTTCTTTTAGAAAACAAATAGACGAATGAATCAGCATTAAAGAAGCTTAACAAAATTGATATATTCATGCTAATTTGTAATGAGTCACCTACAAACACATTGGTTAACACACTTTCGTTATTTAAGGTTCATATATTATTTTATAATAATAGTTATTTATAAACTAATTATATTTTAATATTATTATTTCATTGTAATCAGACTTAGTATAACTGTAACTGAATACGCAATATAATTAAATCATTCAATCTAATTTATATATAAAGATAGAAATATTGTATATGATTATATGTATTATGTATAATTGTGTGTATATTATATAATGTATTTTTACTACAAATGTACATTTTATTAAATTAGTGAAACAAATATAATATAGATGGTATAAAATTATCATTCAAGTATGTCGTGCATTTACTTTCACTAAAAATGCATTTTTCATAAAATAATCGAGGTTTTGTTCTGTTGTTGGTGCTTCCCATATTTATCGGCCTTGTACCAGATTCCAAACAAACATGTATTATTAAAGGCAGATTTGGCTGACCAAGTGATATGAGATTGTCTCTTTATCGTCGAATAGTTGGGGCTTAGCGATTAACAATATCCACATAAATCGCTGTTAGAAAGTTTCCATATTGTTCAGGTTTTAAACATTTATTTATATACTGATGTATATATTTGTCGAATACCCTTTGACAATAGAGAAAGGCAGAATAAATGACATGTCGCTGATCTTCCAATCATCAACATAGCTACACAGTAACCTCGTTATGGCGAAACCCTAACTGCAGTTCTTTATTGGAAATGTCCTGGGTCTGGAAAGAATCGAATGTAAGCAAACAAGGTCCTCTTCAGTGGAAATCTAGTTAACTGAACATTCCTTGGAAATGGCCCTGGTCTGCCCGCCAACAATCAGTGCGATAGAGACTTCTACTATTGATCGATCTCAATGGAAGTGGCAAAATGCATTGGAGATACAAAAGATGAAAAGAAAAGAGACGGCTCAAAATAATAGAGGAACACATATTTATTTCTATTAGATTATAAATGCTCTGCTCTCAGGGCTTACATACATATGCGCACTCAAACACGTACATACGAAATCAACCAGTGGGCTAACCCAATGGCTGTACACACTTACGTAATACATTGCATATTTAGTTGTTTCAACCAATGTCATACAGGATCATAATTTCAGGCAGATTGTGTAGCACAAACTTATCGGCTGCGAACTGGATATCACGCCTTCTGCAAAATTCAGAACTAAAACCAGCACTTTTCATTAACTCAAACTTTGACTGCGATGGAAAACTTGTCCTCGCCAGAACAGGACAATGAAAAAAAATGCTTTATTGTTGGAACATCGAATTTAGAAAAAAAAAGACGTTGTGATTCTATGGTGCAAAATCGATGATGGCCATGCCATTCTTCAATTATAAAGAAATCCTATTCTTCAAAACAGTGATAGTCAAGCTTTGACATGTTGAAATCGAGTGGTAAACAATAAGCAAGGAAGCTATCATGTTCAAGGTTTTATTTAAAGAATAATTTCTCCCGAATTCACCCAAATAAAAAAGCCCGTTTACCTTACTGTTCTGCTTGAAACAGAGAATGGTATGTCTACCACCCCTTGCGGAGATTATGGAAACCCCACACTAAGAATATAGTCACCCAGCTTTTTTACTTCACAACAAATAAACAAATTACAAATATGACACAAAACAATTATTTTAACAGATGAACATTCTGGCTTTTTGATGTCAGATTAAGAAGACTATTGTCAGTCCTATTGCTAGTCAATACCATTCTTTAATCTGTCTGAGCAGTAGCTAAAAAATCGTCCGAAACATTATTTGATGAAAAGGGAGAGAGAGAAAGGAAAGTACAGGAACATTGACGTTTGAAAAGATGTCGGGCAACCAGGCAACATCCCGGTGGGTTTGGTCAGTCTGTGGGCCGGTGCCGCCTGGCGCGTAGTCAGTGGGCCAGTTGATCTCAAACTGGGTGCTGCGGCACAACAGTGTATTGCGTCCATTTTAAATGAATAAGAAAACGTATTTCGAGCCTTGGACGCAGTTGCCAACCTAGTGGTTTTGTCACTAGACTTGATTTTGTTTGATCTCAATCTTTTTAGCGACAGATGAAAGGACAAGGGGGTTATGGGTACGTATATCAGTTATGCTGATATAAAGCTTCGTTCATTGACTACTGTGATACATTTGCCTAATTCGTTTAATTTTTAAAGTTGGTGTGCCGTATAAGTCAAATATATTTCTTAGTGGGCCATCATCAGGGCTTATCAATTATGCAAAATAGGCACAGTACGAAAACCCGGGACCTACAAAAGATTTGGAGCCGACTAAAACTATATTTTAAAGCATTTAAGAAGAGTAAATATTATACAATTATAAAAGATATATACATTTTGAAACATTAGTGTGACCCAAATTGTATCAATGCCTAGGGCCCCCAAAGACCTTAATCCGGCCATGGCCGTCATACAATACTGTCTTAGAACTACTGCAGTAAGCTGATAACCTGATTGGCCTCTCTAGTTTCAATACTTCTGTGCAACTGACAGGGCAGAATCTAACATTGATGGGGCCCAGCGCATAACATTTCTTGGGGGTCTTCTATTTTTGTTTAAGCTATCATTTAAAAATAAATCCAAATCAAATTGATATATTCATAAAATTATGATGTTTAATTAACGTTAAACCCTCTATGGATCAAAGTAATCTATATCTAAATCCTCACAAGTTTAGTTGAGACAACAAATATTAAAATATTCTTTAAGACACAATTTTTGCGGGGTCCCTAACATCTTGGGGCCCTGTGCGGCTGCAATGTACTGCCTTAAGTACGACCCTGGGTTGTAGGTGTCTGTATATGTAATGGTATGTCTGAAATTATCAACTATATAATCACATTAATGATGTCCTGGCCTCCAGGCCTTGTAGGTGAGAGTCAAAATAAGTTTCAGCATGGAGAGAACGTACGGGTACGAGTTAATTAGATCGGTCACAAAACTCTGATGTACTTTTGATATACACCAGGTCCGCAAGTCAAACGAATTCTAAGGAAGCATTTTCATAGGGAAAATATATGTCTTATGTATTTGTATTTGCTTTGAATGAAAATGTTTAATTCTTGAGAAAAATGAACTTTCTAAGGGTTTAAGTATACTGCTAAACTGGATCCTTACTTTGTGTCTGTTATGTTAGCTAAACCGAATCATTACCTTTTTGTTTATTTGACATTTAAAAAAAAACAACTTTGAATTTCTATTTGCATCTGGCATGTATAAAAGCATTACATTATATAGGTGCTTTCTGGCATGACACGTATAACCGTTGTAACGGCTGTAGTGAGTACTAATAGTTAGAAGATTTTTAAAGTATTATATTTTTGTAATGCAGTAAATGAAATTTAAAAAAAGAATACCTGCGGAGAAAGACAGGAAAGAAAAAAGAATACAACATAAGGATTTTTCTAAAAATGAAGGGGAAAGGTGTATAAACAAAACAGATGATTTACAGAAATGAACTGTGAAATCGGAGATTTGTGATAGATAGCTGATGCCTATGAATTAGCTAGAGAAGGTTAGTCACTAATTATGCCTTTACATATGCCCCTTTGCATATTGACAAGGTTTTGAGGGATCTTTTTTTTCTACATGGAATTTCACTATATATGGAATTGGCTGGCAGAAATTAATGACACATTCTAATAAAAGCCACGAGGCGCAGCCGCCGAGCATCTAAATTAGGCAAATCTTGTTGCGAGAAGGAATTTCCCTCTGAACCCACCTGTAGCCGGACGAAAAGACGTTTTACCACCTTAAAACGGACGAACAAACAGTTAAACGAAAGGAAGAAAGTCATAAGAAAAGGAAGTAAGGTACGTTGAGTATAATTTCTAATTGTAAAGTATCATTATAAATCTCCTTCCTTTAATTATATGTTGGTGATATAGCCCCTCAAAATGCCCAAATCTAAACAATACGAACAAAAGTTCCGTAAGGAGTGGTTACAAGACGATTGTTCCAAGAAGTGGACAATGGTAATTTCCGGGGATAATACCGAAGTACACTGTACATTTTGTTATTTAAAATTAAGCTAAGTACCATAAAAAGCACAATCAAAGAAACAAATGCTATGCATTGCAGTTAGCAATTCCCCATACCACTTCATAGAATATCCCAGAAATGGAGCTTCTCATTGCAGAAATGCACAAATGGTTTTCTAATTATAATTCTTCTTTTAGGCAGCAACATTAGATCCATTTATATCAAGTCCTTAATGATGTGCACCAAATCCCCATGAATTTGGAAAACTAGATGGTTATCTATTTAACCACATGAATGGTTTGTTATATTTTCATATTGTCATACCAATGCAGATTAAGGATTTTGGTCGCAAAACTCATCAAATATAAAATGTCTGAACTACCAAAATGTAATAAATGTGTTTGTGTTGTGCCTCACTGGTCTTTACTTAAATTTCATTAATTGTGGATTTTTTCGATTTGGTGAATGGCAATTTCTTTTAAAAATTGAAGAAAATTCTGATATAACAATTATTTGTTTCCAATGATTAGAACCGGTGATTTCTGTCTTTGAAAGTTGTTTACACTAGGTAAACAGTGGGACTTAATAACTTGCAATCAGGAAATGTTGGCACATACTCAGATTTTGATATTATACCAAAAATAGACTAATTATCGCATTTGATTAAAATAAAAAACAAAGAATTGCAATTATGAGTGACACTAAGTAATCGCTGTAAATCGTTGCAAACATAAACATCACAATACTCCCGTTAAACACCCCACGACTGGCATTTTGAATAGATTAATTCTATTTAAATGTTTGAAGCCCTCCAACTCACAAAACTGTAGGTGGCCGATTTTAGGAGTAGGCTGGATTTAGCTCTCAGAACGCTATATCGTTTAATGTAGTAATTTCTAGTAGAATTTT
>VCCN01004667.1:3580557-3594562 GCA_006491835.1 Architeuthis dux
TCAGTACTGCCACCCAAAAAGTGTTTACACTTAATGTTCATAGTCTGATCTATAGAATTATGGGTTTAAGGGGACTTTTAAAATCCATATATTGTCACAAATTGAGTTTATACTAAGGTGGGCGATAACTATTCCCCGTACGCTACTTAATATTGACCTTAGTATTATGTTCTAATATCCATTTCATATAGCCTCAAAATTCCCCTATTATTGGTAATCATTAATATTTTTCTTGAATCCTCAGCTGTATAGGCTAGCCAGAAACATAGCCTACATCATTCCATTACCAAGGACCCCTGTTATTTAAATGAATTTTACCACGGGCCCAGGCTTCCTACTCAACAAGCTCATCGACCCCACACTTTTGAAAGTTTTTCCTACTCCACATGTTCACGTACCTCAAGTAATACTTTGTGGACCCGGGTGGGGGTCCGTAGACCCCAGGTGGTTGTAAATGCACAATTAAAAAATAAACAGCCAGTCGGAGGTGACAAAAAAGATTGGATGTAGCAATGATAGTGAAATCGGTTTTCTTTTAATATTGTTGATATTTTATTTCGTATTACACTAGCTATTGTATTGGCCACACAACCGGTTGGAGAGTGACTACAATTCTTACAGGTGGCTTCGCAGTTTATCTGTTTTATACTGTTTGCATGTGCGTCCGTGTGCGTGTGCTTTTATGCTAGATGAATGAGACAAGCCATTGAAAGTGAAGAGAAAAGATATTGAAACTTGTAGTTTCTAGTAATATATACATATGTGTGGGATAGTGCGCTGATAATTTGAGATATCGTGTCACTGGTATACCATGAAGGTAGACGGAGAAGATAGTGGGTGAAAGAGCATTTTGGCAAACCATTCTCCCATAACTACACCAACTGTCCAGACAGTAGCAGTTAAAAGCTATTACCCCGACAGTCAACCTTGACAGAGTCCAACACACACACGCACACACATTTTTAAATTGATTAATAATTCCTTCGATAATTCTGTGGGTCTCAGAAGTAAGTTAGCGTATTCTGACTCAAACTTGTGTTATATTATTGATAAAAGAACTCTAAAAAGTAAACTTTCTTTCGCCTTTTTTTATTACTCTGTTGAAACTGATATAGCTCAATAGTTTCATATTGAAGATATTATTCAATTACAAATATTTACCCGGTGGCTGCTCACTGGTTCGTACTTGAGCAACAAAGCCAGAAGTTTACAGTTTGAGAAAGTGTGATGCGTAATATGCCAACGTCAGGAAATGTCTACCATATATGTATTTCTATTCTTTGTGGGAAATAAAGTAAACGTTACGAATAACGGCGATTAAGTTTAGTTTTAATTTGTATTGTGACGAAAGCATAGACGAGGAAACAAAACTAAATCTTTCAAGTCAGTGGCGTAACGGACCAGTTTTGGTGAAGTCAGTACCTGGTAGAAGTGGAAAGAGGAATATGGTATCTACCTTAGGATGCTACGGGCTAAGTCTTTCAAGGTGGGGAATTGTCTGTTAATGGATTACCAATGGCCGATCAGTTAGCCAGCGTAAGCGCACTACTTACTTAAGAAACGTCTGCTGACTATTCCTTTCTCCTTCTCCTATCTCCATTTATATAGAACTAGTTGATCATCCATTCATATAACATTTGTTTTATGGCAATCGTACATATGAGAACCTGTTTCTGGCGTCCCGTCATTATTTATTAAATGTCTTTATCCGTAAGATCTATAACATTGTCTCTGTGACATGTGTATCTGTCTACAGATGACAACTAATACCTAAACGATTTCAGAGTCCACTAAAACCATGACTTCTCAAACTTTTTTCATTCGAGATCCCTTTTGATGACGCAAATCTTTTCGCGACCCCTCACTCGGTTGGTATAGTTGTAATCTAAGAATAACTAAACATAGAAACAAATAAAGATATAAAAATGTCAAAGATTGCAACGTATTTATGATCTATATTAAGTTTTACGATGGTTAGCATAAAAAATACTTTTAAAAATAAATTACTAAAAACTAAAACGTAACAAAAACGAAATTCATTTTTGTAAAATTACTGAATAGCTATTTTATAATAAGCACCAAAAGGAGTACAGTTTTGCATAGAGATTAAAAAAAAACAACTTTAGCTTCATAATTATTCTTAGGTTTTCAAATATTTCAGCAACCTCCAACAATCTTTATGCGACCCCCGGAAGGGACCTGAGCCCTAGTGTTGGAAGCCCTGAACTAAACAGCCTATATGTATTCCATTTGTTTTGTATGTATACTTGAAACTCTGAACAACGGGTTTCGTTCCGAACACAACGCAATGCAAAGATTGTATGAAATCTTCATGCTTCCTAGCCGAACTCTATACTCCATATTATGAGTATAGTCCTGGTGCTGTAGTATGGTTCCGTAGGTATTCTTTAGTTGACTAATGGAAGCAATTCAATATGCTAGAGGGATATTCAGCGAGTCAAAATAATTTGTGTAGATATTCCAGATCAGTTGCGAACAAGAGTTTGTGCCCACTTTGGCATATTGTATATCATTGGAAAGGAAATCTCACGATGAGTAAAGTTTACAATAGAAGCATATGCATCAGAGCAAGTCATTTTGAACTATTTACAATCAAATGCTATAAGACCTTTTATAAATGAAATTATTTTGAACTATTTACGATCAAATGCTATAAGACCTTTTATAAATGAAATACATGTGTGGACTGATAGCTATGATGTAGGGGAGGTTAATTGTACACGGATTGAACAGTAATTTAACTACTTCTTCCGTAGCTTATTGCCAACGTTTCTAGAAGATTCCATTGAAATTCATTGAGAACTCCTGGAGATATCGCGTGGACAGACAGATAACTTTTAGAGCTATTGTGTTGTGTGGACAGTTAGCTAGGCCATTGGGGAGATAACTGTGTATGGATCCGCTCCAAAAGTCCATTACTCTTTTCCAACTTATAGCAAGTTTTCTTGTGGAAAATAAAGTACACCTAAATCAGTATTTATTTTACCCAGTGAAACAATTAAAAAACAGATAAAAAAGAATTATGACTTAAAACATATTGTTTTGCTGACAAGAATATAACTGTGCAAAATAGGTGATATATTATTTTTTCAATACCTACCATTAAAATCAAACATCTTTTTAATTCTTCGATATTAATAATTTATGCACTGAGCATGTATCACGCAAATGTGCCTTCCTTTTTGTAATAATAATAAATCTTTTTATAAATAATTTTATTCACGCTGCAATGATAGGGATTTCAAACAGCTGCAAGTTAGCTAGTATCATGATAATCGTTTTCACCAAACCAGAAAACCATTATAAGTGTGTAGAATTATTTTTGTACATTCTCTAATTTAGTCTATACATAAAATAATGTGACTTCTTGATTTTGTATTTGTTTGGTCGACAGAATGGTTTCTGACAATCCTTTATAGAATTCTAAACTGGGAATAATGAAGAAATCAGGAACGTATGTTGGGTTGCTAGAAACTCAAAGCCTAACCTGTTATTGATTTCCATAGGTTGGCGGCTGGTCTCAGAATGGATGCTGTCAACCAGCCAAATTTCAATTCAGCCGAGTTTACTATGGCCCAAACTTGGGTAGATTTCCGACTGATAAGCGCTCCATTGTCCAACATATATATCACACGGGCATTTCAGAATTGCTTGAGTAGTTTGTAATAAAGATATACAGAAATGATAATGCAATAAGCAACTATTGTTCTGGTGTCTGGTTGGTTCTGAAAGAATATTCATGGAATAAGATTAAATGCAAAGCGTATTTCTTATAAGTATAGCAATGGTTTGTCCCTAAAGCGTGTAAGACAAGCAAATATGCTGACATATGCCCGTCTACACCAATATATATAATATATATTATTTTCTTACTTTATCTTTTACTTTCTAAATGATTTGTTCTCGCTTGATTTTCTGGTTGAACTGTTAAATTCAAAAGGATATTTTTCGTAGACTTCATTTAACTTATAATTTATATTCACTATGTTAGTGTTATATTTCCTAAACTGTTCGGGAAAATGGTATATTCGCGTGATACACAGTTCTAAAAAATGTTCTGAAGAATGTAAGGGTGTGCTGAAACATGCCCAACACTATCAGAGTTGAATTTGTTTGAAGAATCACACGTCACAAAATATCTATATATGTATGTGTGTGTAGGAGCGGATGTGTTAAGATTAAAAAGCATCATAATTCTATTTAGCAACCTATAAAACGCATGTTCTATAAGGGGATTATTTGGGACTACTGACCACAGCAACGCATCCCGATTCTTAACTCAACCTCACATAGCCTATGCCACTATTGGATATCTTCTGGGTCTTCATGCCAAATATCAGGTCAATGGACATTGTAGCTACAGCCTGATAGTGACACAAACACACACACACACACACACACACACACACAGAAGGCATATATATATATATATATATATATATATGTGTGTGTGTGTATAGGATCGGTTAATAGCTCGTAATAATACATATATATTGTGGAGATGTTTCTTCTGGTATGAACTTAGTCTTTATGTTTTAATCCCATAAACCAAGGTGCCTTTTCTAATATCTATGCTTTGTGAACACTATCTAAGCACGTTTTTGCTTTGAAAAATGATTCACAGCAATCCATTGAAAAGGTTTGGACAATTTATTCGATTGGGAAAATAAAATTAGTACCTATCTTATGTTAGTGCGTTACATTTTTACTTGTTGAAATTCGAAGGGGTCTCTTTGTAATCTAGAATAAGAATACTGATTTTTAATATTACAAAAAAATATCGCATTTATAAATGATTGTTTATATGTTACCTGAAAAAGCTTTATATCCTCAATTTTCAACATCAAACAGTATTCCCTATTGCAAATATTCCCCACTTTCTTTAATTCTTACATTTTTCGACATGAAGGTGAATGAAGCAAGTATAGTGTTACATGTCAATTAAACCAATTATTTTGAACGACCTGGTCGAAGGCCTGACGCTGGGACTTATTTTTAGCCACTGAATGACTCAGAATTATTCATGGGATGTGAATCATCAATCGATTTATGAGTAATAATGTAGCAGCAGAGTAGATGTCTTTTGGAGGATATTATGAAGCATGGTTTTCTTATTGAATAAATGCCTATTAACTATTAACTCTCTCACTTACACATTCTGTGCGCACGTTCAAATAAGGTGCGCTCAATATTAATTCAGGAACAAAATTATGCTCTCTGTTATCACGGATTTAATTATTCACTCACATTAGCATGTTGTTGCTTCACGAAAGTTAGTTCGATTATCTACGATCGTTTTAGAAATAAGCATACAACGATCATACATATCATTGTTTCAAGGCCATACGACCTAAACTGATATTTCCTAAGATTAGTTCAGCATGTCACAAGTGTGGTGTACTTACTGAGGATCAAACTGACTACAGTAGTAATAATCTGTGGAATGAGCATACGTACAATTGTTCCACGACCATACGACCTAAACTGATATTTGCAAAGATTAGCCTAGCGCAATATAAGACCACATGTGTGAAGGACCCAGTGAGAGTCAAACTCACTAGTAGTGATGGTCTGCGGTACGATCGCACGTACCATTGTTCCATTGTACCATACGACCTAAATTGATATATGTAAAGATTAGCGTGGCACATGACAAGGCTGCAAGTATAAGGAACTCTGTGAAGGTCAAAGTCATTACAGTAGTAAATGTCTGCAAGGGAAGATGGCTAACAATTGCTCCATGGTCATTCTTTCTAAATTGATATTTGTTAATCTTAGCATAACACAGCACAAGGTTACTATTATGGAGTACCCAGAGGAAATCGACATCATTTCAGTACTAATGACCTGTGTGGCTATATTGGTTCATAGTAATACGAGCAAAAATAATTAGTTATTAAGATTAGCTTAGTATGTTACAAAGTCACTACAGGAGAGCAACTGTGAGAATCCAACTGACTCACAAGACGATCTTGTGGTCTGACAAACTATCTTGCTAACCATAGTTCACTTTCCGCGCAAACACAGGTTTTCTTAGGCATTTCCACCCTCCACTCTACCGTCGACGTGTTTCGAAGAATGCCGTGTTTTAATATCGGCTTGTAAAAAGGTGGGATTCTTCATTAACTATGGTTTTCAGAGACTCGTAGTCGATCGCACGTTTCAAAACAGCAATACCCACTCCACTATTCAATACCATTTATCTGCGCTTACTATAGAATTATGTATGTCCTTCATTTTCGAATGATTTTTTATGGAGGGTTGTGCCATTTTAGTATAACATCGTTGTATTGAAATTAACCTAATTTAGGGAGAAGAATCATTGGCGTTACAATTACTAGAAAACAACATAGTAACAAATCGAAAAGAAATGTGAAGTAACATGCGACTCTTTATAATTCTGCAACTCTTCACAGGACGACATGACAAAGTACCGATCAAAAGCAGATATGCTTAATTAGGACCTTTGATGTTGATTCATTGCCTAATGAGAAAACATATATACATACCATTTCAAATAATTAGCAGCTCATTTGAGATGGTCATACGAGGTCTGTCCGGAAAGTATGAAGCCAGTTGATATTAATAAGAAACATTAGCCTATAAGGGCGTGCTGACAGACCTGGGTGATGCGATGATTTCTAAAAAAACAGAACCTGATTGATAGATGAATAATGGACATTTTGAATGCAACGGTTACATAGTACACTGAGGCCACCCAATCGGTTCTTGATGTATTAGAAATGACCGACTACTTTTATGATTTACTTTGTAGTTTTAGCCATCTTATCTATTGGTAACCAAGTTAATCTATGTCTTGTTTTTATTGTGGGTGAAAAAGTGTAGCTAATGTACAAAAAAAAAGAAATGAATTAAAAAGAAATTCGTATATTCTTTCATTTAATGTTGTTACCTTTTCATGTTGGCGCTCTAAATCTTAATGCTAAATATGTCTGTCCAAATTTTATATTAGTTGTTTATTTCGAAAGCATAATTTCGCCATTAACCATTTACTTCGTTCAATCACGGATATGTGATGGTGACGTGGCAGAATGAGATTGTCTTGTCAAAACCTTTGAATCAATTCGGACAGCGACGAATACTTGAGTATGGGTCACAGTCAATACACATTTTCTAAATTAATACGAAATAATAATAAATAAGGTCATTTTCATGATATATTCTGAAATATATCAACCACTCAAAGAAGGCCAGAGTGAACAGCAGACGAAACGATGTGATAGCAAAAACCGAAGACTAGGAAACTAGTCCGAACTAACTGATATAAAATTGAAACCAACAGAAGAAAAAAAATGTACATAGTGATTGGGAAAACAATATTACAATACGTGGTAATCTAACTATAATAATAAATAGTGTATGTTGGTTGTTTGGTTGGTTAGTCTGTCATGCAAGTGAACTAACGTTCATATTTTCGGACAAGAGCTACTTCCCTTTGAAGACACTCGTTATTTCGTTATTTGTAAGAGAAAGATGATTGTTCACAATAATATTGAATTCTGTGACAATTTTCCTATTGAAATAGCTTCACATATCCCGAGCTTCTATGTAATTGCAATTGTAAAATTACTTGTATAACTCCATCATTTTGTGATGGCACGTGTACGCTAGTATAAAATATAATTGCCTCTCGTGACTCTCTGAACAAATAGATTAGAGGATTCAACCTTCAATGAGGTAGAACAAGTATATCATATATTTAACACTTGAAATACTTCAATCGGAAGTGAGTTGTCATAATATGTTGCCACAATGTGCATGTTGGCTGACTTCCCGTCAACATCTCAGTCACGGATGTAAACAGTATTTGCATAGAGAATTCCTCGCCTATTTGATTAACCTTATCCTATCGTTAGCAGTGGTTGTCGTTTTATCAGTACCAGTTACGGTTCAGAGAATTCTAAACGGATACATATTTCTTTGCGTTTGAATTTGATGATGCCCTGTTGCATATGTCTGTCTCATTTATGATTGCAGCTGACTATTCTAACTGTCATGGTTAACTAATGGACAGGTCGTTTTGATTCTGAGTAGAGTTTTGCTTCAAGTGGAAGTTATTGTCCGTCTTTAAACTGTCATGTCGCTGAAAATGAAAAAAAGTAAAAATGTACAAACAAATAATAGGCAAGTCTTTTACGATAATGTCATGTTATAAAATTATTGATATTTGATTAGCGGTATACTAATGTTATATCCGTGCTTCTTTGCTAATGGCCGTAGACTGACGGTCTGATTCGTTTCGATGAAAAGTAGCTAAACGTATAATAGGTCTGGTTACATTTTCCTCCATTTAGCTCTATCGGAGCGACCTGTACGTGCGATACATGCCTACATAGCCAACCAGCCAGACGCACTTGAAAACTGAAGAAAGCTATGTCGACGGTTTTGGTGACAATGTTAGTTGACGCTTTCCAATAAAAGAAATCCAGTCAAAACTGAATAATGGCTTGATTGGCAGGTCCAACACAACATGTTGCTTTGTAGATGGGTCACTTGGTGCATTGTCGTCAATTTTTAAAAACTTTGCAGCATTAGTATAGTCTGCAGATTGCAGCTTTGTTTCATATATTGTAAATATTAGCCTACGTTTCTAAAGTATTTGAGTTGCTACATGAAATATCTGCAATTATATTTTGAGTAAATTAACCTAATATATATATATATATATATATGTGCATTTTCAAAAGTTACCAAATCGTAAAATGTGGGCATCTGAGAATTGTATAAACACTCACATTTATTCAGTATTAATAAAGAATAGATAGCAGAAAGAAGATATATTACGTTTTGATTTTTTTTAAAGACTGTATTATATGTTGCTTAAACAATATTTGGAAGAAACGCTGGTCCGTTTCCAAAATCGATAGAACGAAAAGAAATCAATTCGTCTGAATTGTCTTTAAAGTGCTGTTGTTAGTGAGGAGGACAGGGAAATAGACCTGATGATGATATTTAGATATTTACTAAGCTTATTCTGTTTTTTACCTTGATTTCAACCAACTGACTGGCGCCGATGGGAAATACTTCAGGAACCAAACTGGTCAACTATGTTGATATGTAGAAAGAATAAACATTGAACATCGACAATTCTCTCCTCATTGGAATATGCAAGAGCTCGTTAACCTGAGATCGAGAAACTCTCATTGTAAAACACTGACATGTATGGTTCATTCTCACTTATGGGAAACAAATCCAGGCAACGTAAGTATCGACATTTTTACAAGTTTGCGAGTAATGTCCCAACTCAGGCACCTGATTACAATTCACAATTGATAGTCTTGAAATGTTGCACCTGTGAAGTAGATATTTACGTAGTGCATCGATTGAAACTATGTGGGCGATTGCACACTTAGCGGTAGTGAGATATGCCATACGCTTACATGACATGATTGGTCATCTGGTCTACGATAATTACGCTAATGTCATGGGTACGCATGGTATATCTCACTACCGCTAAGTGTGCAAACGCCCACATAGTCTCAAGTTTTCTTTATCACCAATCCACACCAAAAGTAATCATGAACTAACTGACTGAAATCACTGAATATTCTTTTATGAAAAGTCCAAGTGTGTGTGTGTGTGTGTGTGTGCTATTCCAATCCGTTAAATAGCCGGAGATAATAAAACGACGGCAAACATGACAATAAAAACGATAAAAGAGAAAAATTGGAAAGAAGAAAAAAAAGTTGGGGACAAGGCGAAAGAGAAAGAAGATAAAAGGGAAAAGGAAGCAGTATAAGAAAGAAGAAAAATGCATGGCCGTGAACGAGGATTATATATATAAAACTAAAAGCTAGAATCTGTTTATCTGTGACTCCTAAGTAGCCGAAACTCTGCAGGTATTGAATTAATGTATCCCTAAAATGCTCTAACTGAAAGAGTGCAAAAAGAATCTGCGTGATTCGCAACTGAATGATAATTGTATGGGGTCTGTATTCGCGCTCAACTAAATATGTTTCTAGGAAAATGGTAATTATAGAGTACTATCTCCATCTATTTATCTATCTAGCTATTTATATAATACTAAACATTTGATGCTGTTTATCTGTAACCTCTAAGTAGCCGAAACGGTGTGTTGTAGCCAGAGCTATTGAATTAAGTTACGCCGAAATTGCTCTAACTTAAAGAATGCGAAGAAGTCAGTTGATTTGCAACTGAATAATAATAGTGTGGGATCTGCTTCGCACCCACCCCTAGCTATGTGGTAAAGACCGATTTGTCAAAGAAGATAATTATTAAATGCTAATGAATAGTCTCCCTTATCTATTTGCAAATGTGAAAAGAAACGGGTTCATTCTGGTCACATCAGTTTGTACTAATTGGAGTCACGGAGTTATCTAGTGACAATTATGGGAAGAATGAAGTAGTGCACGAATACAAAGCGAGGTGAGTACAGAAAGTGCTGACGGAGGAGGAAAACATAATGTAAGAAGAGGAAGAATACAACAAACGCAAGAAAGCAGTGGTAATTAAATGTCAAGTATTTTTAAATGAATTCATAAATCTCCAGAAGCTTTCAAGCCTGACAATCCTCCCCAAGATTTCAGTAATTGTGATTTGTAATAGCACAAGATTAATATCAACCATCAAGTAAAACTCTAATCTTCTCTGTATGATTTAAGAGAAGAATTTGCCATCACATCAAAAACCTAGAATATGTTGAACGTCTAAACATAACAAAGCAATATCACATGATCTTATTAAAGCAATAAAACTGTTTTGCTGCAACAGATTTCGTATAGCTAATTAAAGTTATTCAGGGCTCAAAATAAGGAAGCCTTTGAGCATGAGGATTTACGAGAGCACTTTAACAAATAACGACATTTGTCTAAGTCTCAAATATACAAAGTCATTTTTAATGTGGAGACTCCAGAAAATACCTCAGACATACCCGTATTAATAAAAAATATGATACATACTGTAAACTGCTCTTTTATGAACAATCAAGGATATGTTTCCCAGTAGATGGATTCCCCAGTACCGGACTGGTTTATTATACCGGAGAGGGATAATCGAACGGGTTTAATGCTATGTATGTTTTGTTGTAAAAGTAAAATAATAACATGCATAAAATCTCTCGAGGTATCCTATATGAATTTTATTTTTTATAACTGAAAAGAAAGATGAATGTCTTGATTACATTATTGTCGGTCTGACGAGAGAAATGGGAGAAAATAAAATTATAGATTTCGCGAAAGAGAACGAGGTGAAACAGGATAATAATTTAAGGGGGAAGGTGGAAAGAGAAAATAGTGCTAAGAAGTCAAAGTGAGTAGGGATAGAGAGATAAATTACAAAAAAACAAAAAAACAAATGTGATGAGCCTTTAGCGCGATGTGCTGGCCAAGCATATTTTAAAAATCGATTTTGAATGTTTTGGTGCAAGAACTTGTAACTGAAAGGCTGTTATTGTCAGTTTTTGCTGTGTACAGGCGAGCTTTGTTTTCCCATAATGACACATGAGAAATTAATAAGTGCCCAGAATTGATAGTAGTTTCGAGATGCTCTCAAACCTTTGAGATAACTATTATATCAGGTTCACAGGTGATACAAATTTGGATATCTTGTCACAACACTAAACCACGCATGATAACGGCAAACCCTAATGTATCAGATAAACAGGAACTTCGAATGACAGATTCAAGTGTCATGGTCAGCTTCTTTGATAGCTAACAGGAGGGACTCCTCATGCGACTGTTGTCTTCTTTACTGGCAGGTATTGTCTTGATGGTCTACGAGACGATATAACCCCTCGATATCCCTATCGCGGCTGTTGACCAAAAGAAAAAAGAAGGGGAGCAGGTATTACACCAACCCGTTTCTCAATTGCTACTTCAGAAATAACGCCACATAAATAATATGGTTAATTCTGCTTCCTGCTTTCATTGTGGTGGACCTGGGAGTTTCTGGAGGTCATGGCAGTCGTAATTGACATTGATCACAGGGATTCACTCATGTCGGTGATATAATGCTTCTATCTGGTTTCTCTCAGCAACATGTGAAAGTGCTGTGTCTATTTGCAGGAGCCAGAGTTATGCTCTGAATATTGAGACAGTATCAGAATATATCTTACTCGGTTCAAGATCAGTTGGGCTTCTCTATGTACAAACATGCAGGTCAATTCCGTGTTACAACCTCTCTTCATTTGTAAATATTTCATTAACAGTAGATCGTAAGAGATGTTGGTATTGTGACTGAAGGTTGTGTATGTCCTCTCAGTGAGTGGATTTAGCTAAGGTAGTAAATGACTATTAATATCTATGATGCCCAACTTCCTCTTGTAGTCTGCTGACTGTGTGGGAAATTTAAGTTAATGTACTTTACATTTCTCTGAATATCTTTCTATTTAACTTCGATCAATATACGAGAGGCATCACTGATTCACCCATATGTATCTCTATAACTAGCCATCTCTATATTTCTCTATCTAACTACCAATGCTTGAATTAGATCTAAGACGCACGAAACAATTTGTCAATCTTTACCGAGTCCTATAATAAATATACATTTATTTTATATGCTCTATGTTATTGATTTATTTACTAAAATATTGAACACTGTCTATTTAAAACGAATATGTTAAAAACACGCAAAATACAAAATACCTGTGTGTATGTGTGTTCATGCCACTTGATTATTTTATATCTTACTAACTGAATCCCTCCTATGGGACGTTTTTAAACCAAAATGTGTATGTATATTGAACGGAAAGTAAGGGTTCAGTTTAGCAAAATAGTCACATTATAAATAGAACCCCCTCTAAAACCTCTAAGAATTAAAAATTATTTTCTCAACATGTTTTACGTTTTACTTTAAAACATTCCCCTGGTCCACTGAGTATGCATACCAACATCGTGCCAAATCTGGTTGAGCTGCGCTAATGTTTAAGTGGGGACGCATAGTCAGTTGTTCTATATACTAGAATATAATAATAACATGTATATATGTATATTGAACAGAAAGTAAGGGTTCAGTTTAGCAGAATAATTACATTGCAAATAGAACCTGCATCGAAAACGCTTAAAATAAATTCTCAAAACCGCTTACTTTAAAACATCCCTCTAGGTCCATTGAGTATGCATACCAAATTTGTGAAAAATTCGTTTGAGCTGCGTTAATGTTTTCTTGGTGGGAGGGGTGCGCAGTGACAGGCAGAGCCAGTTGATTTATATAGTAGATTTCTTTCCCTTTCACTTCATCTTCTCTTTCAGCCATTTCAACTCTAAACCACTGACACTACTACAATAGCCACTTCGGACACTGGGAACTTTGCCAAGACTGAAGAAAACCTTTCTTTCTATCTTTCCTCCTTTGCAAATATACAATTATTCCTCATTCTATTATGTCCCCTCTCCTTCCGTTTCCCAACACCAAATTACTACCACTAAAATCCTAAACATCGCCATAATTTCAACAAATTGGAGGAAGTGTACCTTTCGGATCATTTTCATCACTTTTATTTTGTCTTTATAACATTCTTTCCCAGCTACTCTGAAACACCTTTTTTCCAAATGTTAAAGGCACGTTTTGCTCAAAAGATAAATACAAAAGTGAACAGAAATAATCCGATGAATTTCTGCCGCATTTGGATTAACTCATGAAATACCTCCAGGGTTTGATCGAAAGAAGAAACAATTCATAGAAGGGAAGAAAATCGTGTTGGTATAAAATCAATATAACATTTTTGTTGTATATTCTTTTAATGCAAGACATCCTAAAAAGTAACTACAACTCTTAGTATGCTCTTTATGAAATCTAAATATTTAACTTATAATGTCTTTCTTTTTATTATGATATGTACATAATTCAGTTGTGAATTTAAATCACATAGATCAAATATTATACAATGTAAATCTCGGATAATATGGTATTAATAGCCACGTGTTAGGCTGCGGGTTACTGATGCCCTATCGTATATGTATCTGTATATATTTATAGATATTAATTATCTTGTACCTGTATA
>VCCN01004667.1:3612975-3627513 GCA_006491835.1 Architeuthis dux
ATATATCCATCATATCTTGTGTTTGGGAAAGACAGACGTTATTTTGAACAAGCGAATGATTGCCAAGAATTCTGAAGTCGGTAATCCGAAATTTAAATTTCTATCTGGGTCGTCTACATGGTCTTCGCATAATTCCTTTGAGAGTGGCATCAATCTAATTCGCGCCGTATCATGTTCCATCAGTAGACATCTTTGCTATAATCTTGGTCACTGACTCGCCACGATAAAGAAGAAAATGGAAAGTCAGTCAATCTACTATTTTATAATACTTTGACAATGTTTTTAAAAATACTATTATGATATGTTCCTTCATGGTATAAAAGAATACATACATTCCAGCGAGCGACTTTCAAAACATGACACCAACGAGTATGTGTAAATAATTAGACATCTTTTGATCCTGATTGGGTTTTCGTCTCAGTCGTAACTCAACGCCTGAACGACTATACAGAGTGTGCTTATGTGAATGTTTATGTATTATTTTGAATTTGTTTGGATTCATTTTTAACATACTCTGGCATGCTCTTGGAAGTTGTCAGCGAGCTTGCTTGTTTGAAAAATATTCCATAAGTTTACAGTATATTTCATGTGTTTAATATTTACATAAATGTCAATTTTCTGATAGTAGTTTTAATGTGAAAGAAGATGCAGATGTAAACGATTTAAGTAGGCGGCTAATAAATCTGCATTAGCTATATATTATATTTGCTAGTGCATTCTTATCTTAATTGTCAAGTTTAATGTATTTTAATGCCAAACTTATATTCTGTACAAGTTACTTCAAAACAAGAATTCCATTCTCTTTCACCGTGAAAATAGGGGAAGCTGCAGCTTTAATACTGTGTGAAACAGGCAATGCCAACATTTGGAAATGTGTTCCATGCAAACCTTTTAAATGTTCTCCCGGAACTTTACTTACAATTTATGTACACCGTGGTGTTTACATTTGTTGCTCTGGTAATTGTAAATGTCTGTTGGTCTACCTTTCAGGAAGGGAAGTGAAATTAAGAATGGGAGATGCCTGTGCCATAAGAAAAACCGTAAAGAGTATTTTAATAAAACAAATATGTCTTCCTCATCAAACAAATTGGCTATGTTGACAAACCACAGGCATATCAACTTCATGTTGATAAAATGTGCTGACTATATGCGTCTCTATTTCCGGTGTTAGGAACAGATTAAAATCTTACCCACCTTAATGTTTATTAACAAATAAATATATTGAAAATGTTAAGCATTATGTCACAGAGTATTTGATTCAAAAGGTCAGTTTTCATTTTCCCTTCTTTTTCTATTCCAAAAGGGGATAATTTAAGTTGAATTTTAAATTATGTTCTAATGAAAATTCAAGATAATACCCTCATACAAAACACTGCTGAAACGAGAAAGAAAGATGGAAAATAGAGAACTTAGTGTGAAAACTGGTTTGAACAGAGATGACTATAGCATATCCACTTATCATACACGATTATGTAGGTCTGTGGAGTTGATTTAACAATTATTTAGTTGTGATACTGCATGCATCATAATGTAAAAACATATGTAATAAATATACAATTCAAGCGTTGTCACTCCTCGATCAAATGTGTGCATCCCAACACATGCAACAAGTGTAATTTGTTACATAATAGAATTTCATTTCAGCTTTTTCATGGTTGAAATTGAATATCACAAAAGAACTTTTATTTTCTTACCCTTTTCTCTCCTTTTTATTCCATCTTTTCTTCTCGTATTTCATTAGCAATATTTCTGTGTCTCTTAAACCCCGTCCCGCACAAGCTGTCTCATTTTCTTCCTCAGTCATTTTCTCGCGCCCGATTTTACTATTTCTTCTATTCACTGTTTAGATTCAACAAGGACACTGATCAGTCAGCAAACAATCATATGAAGCGGAACAGCTGCGCTTATTCAACAGGGGGAAATATCATTATACGATTTCTCAAGGGAAATAACTGCATCTTATTTAAAGAAAACGGATAGCTCACATGCGAACAGGAGAAGGTATAGTTAAGTATTTGATTTCGATTAAATAAAACTAAATATGACAAAATAAAAGTATAAGATGCATAAAGTCTCAAGAGGCGCAGCGTTCTTGAACAGCTAAAGAAGAGCAAGGACAAATCAGTTCAGAAATGAAATTGTTAAACTAAGTTAAACATTTGTGATATCAGAAATGATCTCATTCATGTGTCATGTATGAAAACGAATGTTGTTTGTTCCTTCATGATCCTTTAACACACATTTACTTATGTCACTGATAAAAGGATTGATTTGATATGATCTCTTATCTGTGCAAAGAACTAAAGAAAGAACGACCTGCAAACAACTGTCGATATGTTGGAGATTAAATAAATTCATGTTTCGGTGACAGCTGACCAAGTTCCATAAACGGTGTATTCATAAGAGGGGATATCTCTCATGATTTTCTGAAATCGTATGTTCAGTTCCGAACAAGTCTTTTAATCACGGCCGACATATTCGAGAATATACGGTAGACATGCAATTGAATCAACTGCAGAGCCCAAGCTCAGCTAGTTTACAAAATATCTTGATATGAATAACTTAATTTCTTACCCTTTTCCCTCCCTTTTATTTCATCTTTTTTCTCGTATTTCATTAGCAATATTTCTGTGTCTATTAATCCCCGTCCCGCTCATACTGTCATGTCAAGATTTATTTATTTTCAAGTAATACAAAATATTTACATCCATCTATCTAGAAAGAAACTGTTGATATGATAACATTTCACAATGTTGAAATAGCATAGCGGAATATGAAACATTTACTTAATTATTAATAGAGAATCCGGAATCAATTTTCAAAATGCAATTTTAAAAACTAGAAATAACTCATAGCTCAGACAACCTAAACTAAAAACTGAATGGAATCAGTTCACAAATAGTTACGATGTTGGGGAGGTAACTGTAAACATTCGAACCCAAAATTGAATCAACTGTACCTTAACCCTTTCTGAAAATCTTATTGGAATTAATTCATAACTTTTAGAGATATGCTACTGACAAACGTGAGGGAATACATACTTGTACGGAGAAAAAAGCGAAAAAATATCCTTCAATTGAAAAACGATTTCTGGATCTGTCCCAAAATGTAATCATTTCTTCCTTACCCCACGGCCCACCCTTCCATAAATTTCCATTTAAATTCATTGAAAACCTTTGTAGATATTGCAAGAACATATAGCTACGATGCCGGGGAAAGTAACTATAACAATTGCATAGGATCCGCCCCAAAATCCAATCACTTCTCCCATACTTCCTCAACATTTCATCGAAATTCATTGATAACTTTTGGAAATAGTGTGTGGCGTGAACAAGGTAACTGTGCATGGATCCACCCTCAAATTTAATCACTTCTTCCTAGCACACCCTTCCAGAAAATGCCACGGAATGGATTGGTAACTTTTGGAGATATTGTATGGACAAACATTATTGAATACATCAAATATAAATGTGTAAATAAAACAAAAATATATCGCAATCGAAAACAGATTCCTTGATCTGCCCGTAAATATAATCATTTATTTCGTTGTCCACGAATTTGTATTGTAATTCATTCTAAAATGTTAGATATTGTGTTGTGTGTTGTAACATATAGCTACGATAGAGGGGAAGTAACTGTACATCCAAACCTTTTATGTTATGTGGACATATTGCTACGATGCAGATGTAACTGTACAGATGTTATGGATTCGTCCCAAAATGTAATCATTTCTTCCGTAGCCCATTGCTCACACTTCCACAAGATTTTAGTAATTCATACTCAACTTACGGAGATATTGCGTGGTGTAGACATATAGCTACGACATAGGGGAGGTAACAGTAATGGATCTTCCCTGGTTTTGATTTGTGATTCTCGCATAATAATTGGTATCCATGCCAAGTTTCGTTCAGATTGGGCCACTAGTTTCTGAGTTCTGAACTTTGGAGACAAATAGCTAATATATAGGGGAGTTAACTGTGCATGGATAGACTCCACAATTGATATATGAAATCTCTGCATAATACTTGGTATGTATGTATGTATGTATCATCGTTCTCCGCATATACCTTCATTGAGGGTAACGCGGGGTTAGGTACACATGAGCAATTGTTGGTAGGACCGAATTCCGGCTTGTCAGGCCTGTTGAGGCTTCGTTATGCTTACGGCATCTGGTATTCCGCGATGGTCACCCATCTCTGTACTGGCCAGGCGCGATGTTGTTTAACTTTGGAGATCTTACGAGTACCGGTGTATCCAACGTGATTTGGCCCTAAGCCCTTAGCCCCTGGGAGAGGTTCCTCAATCATAGTCCTTTTTTCTTTACTTGTGGTCACCCTAAACAAGGTCTTCCGACCACCTCTCACATATTTAGTAAAAAGGGAGTTATTAATGCCACAGAATGAAGACCAGTAAAAGAACACATGTTAAAATAGCTTCTAGAATCTAGAATTGTAAAGTTGGAAATACTAAGACATGACATGTTTACAATGAATACTAAGAAAAACTAGAATATCTTATAAGAGTTAGAAATACTAAAACTGAAGAGCAATAAGAGAATTTTAAAAAAATACTAACATTGGGCAAAGCACTTGTTCACTCTGGATTTAAACTCAAGTAGAGGAAATAATTATGGAATCGCCAACAGAAGAAGCCTGGCGAGCCAAACTCCATTCCAACTGAAGATTATTACTGCAACTTGTGTATTGTAAATATAATAAATACATTCATAAATGTATAGGACTTAATCAGTTTTCCTCAGTTGGTAAGAGAACCGCCTAGCAATCACTTGGTCGTGATTTCAAATCGCGGTAGGGAAATGTTGTTTTCATACATGTTATTTGAGGCATAGAATTCACTAATGCAAAACAATATTCTCCTTCAAGCTGGTTCCAACTTTCTCGAATAGCGGTTGACAGGTAGGCTTTGCGGGATGAAACCTTGTCAGGGATCATTTTTTTTTCAAATTTTCACAAACCAATTTTCAATCGGATTGAGATCATGACTGTTTGCTGGCCATGTCATTTAGTTCATATGCCTTTCCTGAAGAAAAGCTTTAACACTAATTTACTATGTGGCAAGATGCATTATCATCCTGAGAGATGCCTTCATCGTCACCAAACCTATTTTATATCGACGGAATGAGAGAAGTGTCCGATATATCACAGTATACCTGTGCATTGACTGTTGAGGTAATACTCGCCATGGTCCTTTACCTGACATGCAACCCCATATCATAAATGAACGGATAAATGTGCTTGTTCTGTTGAGGCAGACATCTTTATATGTCTCATTGGAAGGACAACAGACAAACATTCCAGTATCATCGTCTTGGCCAATGCAAATTCGTAATTCATCATTGAATACCACTTTCATCCAATCATTTCTTTTGTTTAGGTGTTGATGGTGGTTTTCGCTTTGCTTTTCTACATGCACATCACATTTAATTCAGCCGATCTTTTACAGTTCTGTCACAGACGTTGACTCCTGTTTCCGCCCATTTGTTTTCATTTGTTTTGTTGTGCAATTTCTCTTTTCAAGGCATATTGCTTTGAGATTTATATCCTGGCGCTTTGACGTCTTCTGTGGTCTACCTGTATGTTTCCTTTTATAACCTTCCCATTTTGTTTATACTTCCACCGAACTTTAGAAACAGCTGATTGGGAACAGGCAATATATTTTGCAACTTTCAGTGTTGGATTTCTTTCTCGAAGGAGTTTTATAATCCTTTCCATTGTTTCAATTGACAGCTCTCTTGTTGGAGTCATGTTTCCTTTCAATTGGCCAAGTCCAACAGCTCATAAAGGTCTGCAAGCATTCTCTTTTAACTGCAGATTAATTTGCATATTCAGATTCGTGCTAGAAATTCTATGAGAAATGCAAATTAGAAGATGATTCCATATTTCTTCCTCCACTTGATCTGGAAGAAATATGCCATTAATTTAAATAATTTCATATATTTCATGAAGCCATAATGTTCAGCAATTAAACAAACATTGTTTTGTGTCATATCTGTGATTTTGTTTATTTGCTGCAAATTAGAACATCTGGAGTGTGATGATTCCAGAATGTTTGCCAGTTGTAGTATATGTTTCATGTGGGTTTTCAAACATTGTAAAAGGTCCTTGATCTGTTGATTTCCTAAGTTGTGCACTGATTATTTTTCGGGGATGAGTGTTCGATATTTTCTTTTTTTTCTGATCAACAATACTGTGTGTTTTAATCTCCTTTTATATCACGTATACAATTGTTGTCTGTGCATTGTGACAGTAAAACACTGCAAACACCGTTACATCACTCCCATATTGTATAGATCCTTTATAGTTATTGTAAACTGGTATGGTCTATATATACTAGTGTTTCCAATCCATTTTTGGCTACCGCTCTCTTTTAGAGCATATATTTTTCCAGTGCCCCTTCCCATTTTTCCAGTGCCCCTTCCCCCGTAAAATCGGTCAAAACCGATACTTTGAAGATTTAATTTTAATACTATTTCTTTTAAAGTTTAAATGTAAGCATTTATTAACCAAACCAAAATATAATCGTACAACAGTATATAAAAGTACTTGATTAATTAATATAAGAATTAGACATATGACTTTATACGTAAGAGGTATCGATTTGTATTCTTTGCTCCCTGCCTCCTCACCATCTCTTATCTTCCAAAGCCCCCTACCACCCATTGCCTCTCAAAACTCCCATGAGTCTTCCAGTGCCCCCAAAGGCGCTACGCCCAGTTTGTGAATCTCTGATATATACCATTCTTGACACACAATATTCTGTCCAGGTTTTTCCCAAAGGAATTCGAAACGGTTTTAAAAATGACGGGTTCATATCCTACTTCCCTTAGCTTGCATCAGATTTTCTTTCCTAGACTTTCCTGATCTAAAAGAAACCCAACAATGAAACGAACGTGGATCCTTGAAATCTTTACTGTAATGCATTAGGACACAGCAATGACCATATATCTATTCATGAGACAGACTAATCGCCTACTTTGATTCACATTACGTTCTACAGTTTTTTTATTGCTGTAGCAAGAAACAACAAATACTGACACTCAACGTTTATATCGCTATGAAATTTTAATTTGTTATCATTGAACGATGGTCAGAATTCCTAGCAACAAGATAATTGTAGTCGATGCGGTCAAAATCAATAATATTTTATTTTTATTTTTAGTTGGCCGATAACAAAATCCCTGAAACGATTAAAAATTATGAATACCGTAAACTGCGGTGATGAAGAGGCCAGCTGGGATCTTCGGCAAACACGATAAGATGTTAAAGATGTCTCTTGCCTTTTTCTCTTGATATACATTGTTTTTATTGCTTTCAAAATTGTTCTTCCTATTTTTATATTTGTTTTTCTCTTCTGTTTTGTTCGCCTATTTGAACTTATTGAATTTGTATTTCCTATTTTAGCCTTATATTGCCTTTAGAATGTGATTTTTCTTTTCTCCGTTGTAATATTTCTTCACTTTATTTGGTTTGTTTTCTTTCTAAAGGCTAATTATCATTATCGATTTTGTTTAAATATCCACACCAATAGTATCGAGTAGATATGTCTAGGGGTGAAGTGACAGCAATTCTCAATAAAGCTCCAGCACTCTCCTCAGTATTCTCGCCAATCTCAATAATACTCCAGCATTCTCCTCGGTATTCTCGCCAATCTCAATAATACTCCAGCATTCTCCTCAGTATTCTCGCCAATCTCAATAAAACTCCAGCATTCTCCTCGGTATTCTCGCCAATCTCAATAAAACTCCAGCACTCTCCTCAGTATTCTCGCCAATCTCAATAATACTCCAGCATTCTCCTTGGTATTCTCGCCAGTCTCAATAATACTCCAGCACTCTCTTCAGTATTCTCGCCAATCTCAATAATACTCCAGCACTCTCCTCAGTATTCTTGTCAATCTCAATAATGTTGTTGTCTGAATAGTTTCAATTCTTTCTTTATTCTCCAATTCCTCCAGTCTTTTTGCAAGTCACTTGTATATTCCACTATGTTCTAGTTCTTTGGTCTGGATATTTATCTACATTTTTACTCTCGATTTGATTCTGAAGACTACTGGAACAGCTAACATCCTCTTTCTAACAGAATCTTGTCATGTTTACGATAACTAGATTTGGACTCATGGCTTGGATATGATAATCCGTTTGAATTTCAAAGTCCCAAAGAATCGTACTTCTTTTTATTCTTCAGAATAACTTCTGCTTTTTGTTTAGATTATTTCTCAGTATAGTCGGATTTTATACTATATGTTATACTTTCTTAAAAGCCTAAGTTACGATTCGGTTGTTGGTAGCACGCAGTTCTCCTAGAACAAAATTTCTTTCAATGTTAGGTGCTTTCAATGCATTAGACCCTAGAACCATCCGAAAATATGTTAGTTTAAAAAAAAACTAGTTTTACGGTTTTACGAAAGAGTTTTATTTACAATATAACTATAATGATAAAGTCGATAAAGTCGCCATTTTTACGGTAGTCCGGCTTACATGCATTATACCCTCTTCTTCCGGTTACTATAATATAATTTAATATAATCAACCCCAGCCCTAACCTTAACCCTAACCCTCAAAAGTCTGAAAGAATTAAAATTTTAAACATTTTCCGGTTACTTTCTCTAATACCATCAATCAATTTAAAAATGTTAGAATGAGATAACTCGTTTAAACCGTACATCCGTCCGTACCTACATGAAAATGGCGGAAAACATGTGCCTATTTTATCATTATAGCTAGATTGTAAATAGAACCTTCTTTTTAACTAACACATTTCCGGATGGTTCGAAGGTCTAATGGATTGAAAGCACGTAACATTGAAAGAAAAAAACCTTATTCTGCGTGCTGCTAAACAGCGAATCTTAACCAAATCCTAGCTTTATGGCTTATTCAAATGAATGTTCACTTGTACCTATCACTCTCAATGTTTTATGGCCATGGCGTATAACTATGTCAAATGTCTACACAATAGACACTTACTCGGAATTATACCATAATATAACACGATTTTAAAATCTACCACCTGCGTAAGGACATAGATTATATTATTTTATGTCACGCACATAAATTTAAATAGCGTTAAGAAAAATATTTTCTTTTAAAAGTCTGATGTACTGAAACCTTTCAGTTTATACAAAACCATACAATTACACTATCTACTTTCTTATGTTGGGTATCATTTTTGATTTTCGTTTATACAAAGGCATTTTCATTGCGTCTCTTCATTGCCGGCTCGTCGTTTTACATTGTTGAAACTTTTGAACACATTTATTCTGCACTGCCACCGAGCTTCCTTCAACGTCAACATTGAAAATGTTAGCTTATTCTTTCAGCGCATAGAATTACGTGTAAGAAAAATTAATTTGTCCGGAATTATGTTTGCTACCTAAGAATTGACATGAGGATAAGCCAAATAAAGGAAATGTGTTCTCTCTTCTGTTTTGACAGCCTTGGTAAATATGTTTTTCCGAAAACATATTTTTATGTTATGTATGTCATTGTATACACGCGTATGTGCATTAAACAAGTATACTTACTTATGAGCATGCCTTGTGTTAAAGATAGCTATGAATTTCCACAGTCGCCAGAGGGCGGTGAACGGATCATTGAGTCGATATTTTGAATGCGTTTTTAGACAAGTGTCCACCCCCCACCCACCCGCTTAGACGATTGGCATTTACAAGTTTTATTATAAGATAATCCAATGTTTTATTATGAATATTACAACTATTGATTTGGGCTATGGCTACAAAATATATGTTCTTCTCCAGTTCATAGTATGAATGAATTAACTTTGCTCAGATAATTCACTTTGTGTTTTGTTATGAGACAAAACCAATCTAGTAGCTGACTTTCTACTGCCAATACTTGTTATAAGAAGGAAACATCATCTCGGCTTTACACGTTTAGGGGTTTTAAAGGTTACCATAAGAAGAGAGAAAATTATTTTGAGGCATGTGCAGCCCCAGGTCACTTATAAGTACATTCTAGCACCTGCCAACGTGTCGGTATGTCAGACGTTTAAAGCAAATTCACATCTATATTACGTGAAAATAAAATACTGACAATCTTATGAGAATCTGAGGGACTACACAACTATTATTCAGCAGTGGATGTGCTATGAAACCACATACCACCTCACACTGACACACACACGCGCACGCACATATACATACACACACACACGCACATATACATACATACATACACACACACACACGCACATATACAATGACAGGCAAAAGAGTGCGACCCCCTTGGAACTTGTGCAGAAACATAGATCAGAGTTGGATCATAAATAAAATGCCAAAGTTTGAATATTCCATGGAGCACTATTACATCCATTATTACAAACTGGACAAGCTCTGGCACAACAACAAACCTGCCAAGAGATTGCCTCTCACCAAAACATACTGACCCAGTAAAGATGGCATTAATCAGAGAGGCAAGAAAGAGACCAACTATATACCTCAAAGGAGCTGGGAAGTTCCATCGGTGTAACTGTCCAAAGGGCTACTTTAAGTGTTAAACTACAGTTGCACGCAAACGTATTCGACCCCCCGCCCCACCTCTGGCATTTTTACTATTTTGTTGCATTACAACCCGTAATGAAAATGGATTTTTTAAAAAGTTGTATGTCGTGGACCTGGTGGATAAATGTCATCCAATCAGATTTGGAACGATTAATCGGAAACAATAAGGAAAATAATGCAGTGGTCGAATACGTATGCACGCACCACTTTTCAGAATGTTATTATTGACTTCACCAATTGGAATTATTTTGTGTATGTCATCGATATAAGATTTAAATGAATTAGTTTTCATTACAAGTTGTAATGTAACAAAATAGGAAAAATGCCAAGGGATCGAAAGCTTGTGCGGGCAACTGTAGTTTAACATTCACAGTACTTATGGACAGATGCACCAATCCCCACAGTGGAACTTTCCAGCTCCCTCTCTTGTGCTTTTAATCCGTTAGACCCTAAAAAGCTTCATAGAAGTTGTTAATTTTTAGAAAAAATGTTTTTTTTAATCTTTTACGATGGGAATTCTATTTACAATGTAACAGTATGGTAAACGGGGCCGTTACTTTCCGTCCGTTGTATGGGAGTGAGGCTTCGAAGTATTAGGTTACGTCCCTTGTGAGGCTTCTTTGATAATTTAATGAAGCTTTTTCAGTGATATCATTAGGCTTTTTGGTGGGGTTTTCACGGGGACTGCGCGGGTGTCCATCCGGGAGTGTTGAAAAAAATAGTTTCTATTTTTTTCTCGACTTGGTTAATGTATGTAGATCTTTACCAAAAACAGTCTAATTAAACAACATATTCATCAGATATTAAGACAATAATGACATCCAAAGCCTGTATTTTGTTCTTCATCAGATAGCGCACCATGAATTAATTTCTCAAGGTCCGACGGAAACAGTGCACCCGACATGTCAAACTGACGTTTTAAGAACTTGGGTGCAATTTTGCAACTGTGGAAATCTGCAAACTGCACATATTTCTGAATATATCCTGAATAGTTAACTATTCAATCGGTATTCTCTTTGACAGTTATTATTTGTTGTGAATAGTCAAGTCACATAGCCCGAGATGATTCTCGGAAGATTAGATTTGAAGGCAGAAAATCAAATCATTGTCGACTATCAAAAAACTCCTAAATTCATTTTGTAAATCTCAATAGCGATTGTAACATTTCCTTTCGTTTACTTATTAAATTCTCTCCATCTGTTCTGCATCGCTGAGAATGTCATATTCTTTTTATTCAGCGTTTTACAATAAAGGAATGAAATCATCGCGCGTTTAGCGTGGAGAACGGCTTCTATGCACTGATAACAATGATTAGCTTTTGTTTTTAATGCTTTGCATTGTAGGAGCCTCTAATATTGCGTCTAGTATTTTAAGAACGAGTGCGAGGGCAGATTTTATTTGAGAAAAATATAAGCGACGACCACCGCTACCACCATTACCAAAGCCCTTTTACGGAATTCAATTTAAAATTAAGGAAGAATTATAAAATTATTTTAGAGAGATTTCATTAACATAACGTGCAATTATAGCCTTCGTTTCTGAAAAAGTGAATAAGTGCTTCAAGTGCGAGAACTGTGGTCCACCTTAATTCTAATCAGCACCAAATATATGAAGATTTAGGAAGTTCTGGGGCTTTTCCACGAAAATTTATATGTATGGAATTGGATTCGACTTGGAACTCCGAACATACTCTGTGGTCGTACATTCTGGTATTTCAAGGGATTCAACGGGATTAGGAGCATTGAATAATGTAAACTAATGTAAACTAAAAAGAAGAAAAAAGAATTCAAGCTTGTGACCTTCATAGATGTCAACTTAGCAAGAGGACAATAGGATGGTGTCACTTGACGGGAACAGTATCCCTGCACGAGGTTTGCCAATGCTGGCACTTTTAGTATTCCAGGGAATTGGAGGAAATCTCGTTATAACCAGAAAGCTTCTCGCCTGTTTCTTTTTTCTTGTAAATATTGAATCTCTCTCTTCCAATACCTTTTGCTTAAGTAGATTCAGAAAACAGAAACACGGCTAAGTGAATACAAGAAATGTAAAAGATTTTAATGCAAGATAGAGAGTTTTTGAAATCACTAAATTACATGGTAAATACTTGGATGGATTTCAGCGTACAAAGATGTTCATGTGATTAACGGTTGTCAGCGGCTAATAATGTTAAATTGTGTGCACTTGTGAAATAAAATAAAACATACGAGGATGGAAGCAAGCAGTGTTGCCAATTCAGTGCGTTTCGCGCTAGATTTAGCGCTTTTCTTGTTTTGGAAGTGCAAAAAGCGCTAAATTATTTTGGCCATTTTCTAGCTATTTCTGACCATTTTTAGCGTCCTTTTGGTGGTTTTTGGCCATTTCTGGCTATTAAAAACAATTTGCGCTTTTTTAGCGCTTTTTGGCAGTCAAACTAGCACGAAAATATGTTTTGAGTTGGCAACACTGGAAACAAAGGCGAGTATCTATCAAATTACACACTGGTGATCTCTCGAATTCTATCGGCTCAAAATTCCGGACTGATGTTTGAGACGAAAGGCCCTTCCCCTCTGGTTGTATTTACTTATTTGTGAGTCTGTGGTAATAAATGCCACTGATCCTTTACGAAAATACGCTAACGAACTTCTTCGTACCACGCATAGTATATGTGTATAAGTGCGTATGTTTATCTCTAAGCACACACGTAAATAAACATGCGTTCCTAACCTTCATGTCAAATAACTTAATTACCACCAATTTAAAAAAAAGGTTAGTTGCACTATTATCTGTAACTTAAAAATAAATAAACAAAAAAGAACTATATCTGACTTCAAAGAACCTACTCTCTGAAAGTAGGTCATGTATGGATTTCTTTAACCTCAACGCGCATGCGCAACGATCAATGACGACAGATAATCAGCAGAGAAGTCTCGTTTTGGAAGTATCTTGTTCATGTGTGAAAGGCTGACGATGAACTGTTAATTAATAGAAAAATCACTACTCTACATCGTGTGGTACTATTTTTATACCGAGAGAATTCGGGTTATAAAAAGAGCAGCTCTATTATCTACCCTCTTCGAATTCGAAGGTGATACCGGCAGTCAAATGGTTGAATAAGTTAATATTAACCTCTATCACGGTACATAATGTACTGTATCAGAATTGCTTTACTGGGGGTAATTATTTACACTGATAAATTTTACAATATTGTGTAGATTAGATTGAACATTTTCTGGCATCAACCTTTTAGCGAACTATCGTTTATTTATACCTTCATGCATCTCTGTTTCTCCATATCTTTATATCTTGAATCTATCTACATTATACCCAACGCGAAATCTATTTATCGGTAAAGATTTCCATTAGAATATCCAACCAATGATTTGCATGTAAAATACTTTTGGTATGTAAAACCAAATTGCCGTTGAGCAATAGTTAGCAAACTATTGAAGGGTCTTTGATCCTCACTAGGTGCTCTACATATGTGGCCTCGTGCCATACGAAGATAAGTATTGATATATATTTAAATTTAACATGTGAAATCAAATAAAAAGAAAACTCCCTGTGAAATCCGTAAATACTTTTATTCCTAACACGACACAGGGATGATTACTGTGTGTACGGGCGGGTCTCATTAAAATGGAATCCCGACCACTTTTCCTCAATGCATCACACAGCAACATTAATACTTAGCTCAGTGTAACAAAACCATCATAAATATCTGAACTAGATTAATCAATCAATCGATCTATCTATTTATCTATATAATTAGCTTTATTTTCATGATAGTACAGTTTCGCTCAAAAGTCCCGAATGAGTTCGTTTCGCCCGTCTAAGCAAATCTGGCAAACAAGCTGTATTAGTCCGAGGACCAGCAGGGCCTACCTGGCAGCCCACCCCAGGATCCTATGAATACAGTGCCAAAATGTTCCTTAGGATGTCCTCTTTCAGAAAAAAGATGTTCCCAAGAGAGTAGTTTCTTGGGACGAACTACCTCATTTGCATTAAACAAAATGGCCCCCAGCC
>VCCN01004667.1:3676116-3687605 GCA_006491835.1 Architeuthis dux
GCCCAATAAAATAAACTTATACCAACACATACACACGAACGATAACTCGCCGACATACATTTTACAGATCCCCAATAAAAGGGAGTGACACAGAGCATTCTTTTAAAACGTTAAAATAAGTCAAACATCAGTTTCAACTTTTACGGAAAGAAGAAATAATCGTCTAAACTGCTGATAGCGAAAGTTGTGTTTAGTACAATAAATTAGGTTTCGATACCAGGCAAAGTCCAAGATCCAAAGATCACAATTCACTACCAGTTCGACAGAGGAACGGTACTCTCTAATATTCCAGTAGTGGACGGTGTTTGCTTTTGATGCGCATTGACTGGGACACTTTAACAATTGTGCGATTTGTTGCTTGAGTTCTAAGGCTGTATTTCCATGAATGCTTACTACCATTGCTATAATAACATTATGCAGACTTCCAAGAAACATGGCCTTGTGCCAAGTGGATGCCCTTTAATTTATTTCCTGACTCGCATTCAGATCGTGTTATCTAAAGATATATTCGAAAATGGCACCCCTTATTCATTCGAGCAATTATCTGTGTCCATGTAACAGAAGCCTTCCAAAAACAGCACGTTATTGATTATACGGCTGTTTCTATAACAATCGATGCAGTGAATGTTAGCGGCTGCAGAGAGAGAGAGAGAGAGAGAGAGAGAGCGAGACAGACACAGAGAGAGAGAGAGAGGGGGTAGAGAGAGAGAGAGAGAGTGAGAGTTTGCGGCGTGTCCGCAGACACAGGAATCAACGATATGCGGTGTCCAAAATTAGCTGTAATATACGAAGATAACTAACTGACCATGTGGCTAATATCTTGCGTATGCTCTACTCTCGTGAGATTTCAAGTAAGCGTAAATAAAGCACGGGGGGGGCGCGTGAGGTTTTGCTGTTTGATTTATATGTCTGCCCAATATTACAAGACTTAATTGGTCCCCTTTCGCGATGAATACTTTTGGACAATGTAAATGTTACACTAAGATTGTGAAACCAATGATTTCGTGAAATCCCTTGGGATTTCGTGAAAACCCTGAACATTTGAGTAATTTCATGAAATCCCTAGTTTTACAATTAGTGTGGTAATGGTTTGTAAATATCGAGTATATTCAGCTTCAGCTTTTACAGTGTACATACAGCTTAGTTTGACACAAAGCCATAATAGTTCTACTTTTACTTTAACTTTTCGGTATCATTATCATAATCTGCCTTTGTGTATGCGCTCACGTATACGTGTGTAAGAAAACGGTAGAAAAATGTAGAGAATATATGTGTCTGTGAGTGTATGTATGTGTGTGCCATAATTCAAATAGGCCTACCACCTTAATTATATCCCAACCTTACTCATGTGTGTATACGCGAGAGTTGATGGATGGATATGGCGAGAGAGAGAGAGAGAGAGAGAGAGATTTTTACTAAATCTTTTGCCTTGATTCCTGATTGTTCTCTCTTCACTAAGCCGTGTAAAACGTCTCCGATCAATCTAATTCTACTCGAATCTGTTTAAGATTGAAAATGCTGTTTGTGTCGGAATTTTATTGATTTCATCGATCATGATTTTGTTCTTCAGCTCTAAGATCTCAATCTGTTTATCTATTTCCCAATTCCTGTAACTGCTGCAAGATGTATACCATGCAATCAAACAGGGATTAATGAAGTTAGCAGCAACCTGGAGAAGGAAGCAATCTATGAAAATAAAAAGCAATGATCTTATATTTGTCTCCAGAAGATACAAGTCATGATTCTACCAGAAGTGATTTCAATGAATGTATGTCTGGGTTCTTGTTGCCCATCCCAAGTACAACATGTGAAAATAGGCTCGGTACATGTAAGTCATTGTATCCTCTTGGATACATGAGAATACTCCTTTCAGATGTATGAATAATTAAATAAGCTAACATAAGGATGACTATTAATCTCTGGATTTTCTTTTAATTTGGACATTTAAATACTTCAAAAAAAGGTTTAAAATGTCCGTTCACTTTCTCTCTGATATGAAAAGGGCAAGACAGAACTGTCCACATATCTATGCTATAAAAGGTATATTAAAGTGCCGAAACACGTTATGTTATGAAAATAATAAATATTAATATTCAATATATTTGCAGAATTCTCTTTTTGATCTGAAAGTTTCATTGTATAATATTCTATCTACGTGATTAATATTCAACACTGAATTAAATACATTGACAATGAAGGAGATTATGTTGAAAAAGAAATAGTTGTGTAAAATAAATGCCCTTTCATCATTAGACTACACACTTATTGAAGTGCATTTGTATGTATATATATATGTGTGTGTGTGTGTGTGGTTGTTTGTTTGTCCTTGACGTTATTTGTGATGGTTGTAATAAAAGTAAACTTTTGATCTCATTGTCCAGTAAAATCATGTTTCCTAGATGTTGTGTCTTTTCTCTTATTTTAAATGCAACTGTATAATCAGAGTGTAATAATTGTGTTAAACAGCATTCAATCGATACCATGGAAAATAAGTAGATGTTCCTACAGCGAGTGAGAGTTTGTGGTGAATAAAAAAGGAGAATGAGAATGCTGAAAATGGCGCACGACTAAAGTCATTACCACAAGTTATTTACTAAGTTTAGCTTAGTCTGGCACAAGGCTTTAGTAATGGAGCAATAAGTGAGGATCAAACTCATTATACTGGCCATTTGGTCTGCGAGATGTGTTTTCTAACCATTGCGCTAAAGTGATGCCCGTTTTTTAAAATAGTCCGGTAGTGGATCACCCGATAAAGATAAAACTCACTACAGTAGCGAGTTAGTTTTCAAGAAAAGCTATGGTACGCATCCAAGGGAAACAAAACATACAGATGAGAGTGGGACAGTGATACAATACTAATTCACCTTTGTATAATGCAATACAAACACAACATAAACAATGCCGTTCCGTCCAGAATAACTGACGACGCTCTCAATTTACAAATTCAAACTGCTGCGTCATCTTTCATAAAACTCCACAGAGCTAGATATACTTTTCATCCGTAAAATCCAGATATACTGTTATGGTGATGAAGGATTGACCTTCGACAATATTGGTACAAATATTACTATGACAGAATTCATAAATTCTTAGTCATTATTGAAAAAGCCTATTATCACTCATATTTATTTGAAAGTAACCTTTATAGATATTATTTATACAGAAAGTTCAGATTAGGTCGAATTGCACAATCAATATTTCTTGCAATAGGAGAATGGCTACATTTTTGAAAGATATGTTGCAGATGAACCACACGGTGATACCCATCAAAATGCATCACCCGAAAGTAAAAGTGGCTTATTTCTGAAGAGAGGCGAAACAACAAACAAAATCGATGATTCAGAGTCAGCCATAGAATTAACCGCAGTATTTCGTCTTCCCTTGTTCTGAAGATTTTTCTGGACAAATATTTCAAATACGGTTGTTCACCAAAAACAAATAACGTTCATAAGTATTTACTAAGCTTAGCTTAGTCATGCACAAGACCACGCGCCTAGGGTACGGAGTGAAGATCGAATTCACTACATAATATTAATGACCTGCGAGACTAGCTTGTTTAATCACTGCATCTCGGCAAGACGCCCTAGGTTCATGATTAGCATAAATTCTGCTTGAGACCCGGGCAGTCATGTTAAAATCAGTCAGAAAGAATCCTATAAAAATCTATGACACTCACGGGAGCGAATGAGAATAATTTATATTTAATGTCAAATTATCGTATTACTCGTCGCATCGGGACGAAATAGATTTTTGTCAGAAGTTTAAAGCATGAACAGAAATACGATATTTAATAAAAACAACCACTTTTCGAAAAGGATGTTGTCAGAATAAATTGCAATTAATTAGCAATTGATATACGTTGGAAACGTGGATTTGTATCGAATGAATACAGTGATTGGGATTGAACGTATTGTGAGGAAAACCTAAACAAACGTAATATATCATCTATTAGAATCAGACATTCTTTAGATAGCCATCTCGGGCACGAACAGCAAATATTGTATACCTCATTAGTAGGGTGTATCGACAATTAAAAATGTCAGAAGTTGAAAAACCGAAGGTGGTTTTATGACGTGGGGGGATCAACAACGAAGTCAAAGGTAAACTCGTCGTCTTCCTTGGCGCCACTTGTTTCGCGTATGCCACACCTTGTGCGATCCTCAACCCGGACACCGAAAGTCACATGACCTTTGGAGTAAACAACATACGCAGACAAATGAGCGCATTTTCCCATACAATTCTGACCCAGGAAATACGTAAAAATGGTTATTATTAGGATTCAAACGCATATTGACTCATTTTCACGACAAAAACAGCAAAAAACGCAAAAGATGTTGAGAAATCCGATTATATGTTTTCATATACACACTATATATCAATTTTTTGTCCTGTAATCTTTTTTTCTTGATCCTTGGAGTGTCTATTTTAAGATTCTGCCAATAATGTCTGATAGGGTTAATTTTAACTCTATATTACACCTATTGCGAACCCGAAAATATAGAATCGTATAGCTTTTGAAGTAAAGAAAACATACAAACACAAACGACCACATTTTCCATACTGTTTTGACCCAAGAAATTCAGTAAAATGGTTAATATTAAAATTCGAATCCATCTTGACTCTGTCAGGACAAAAACCGCCAAATAAGCAAACAAATGTTAATTTCTTAATCCTTGAAGTGTTTATTTTACGATTCTGCTAGGTAACAGGCTGGAATAATGGGATTTATTTCGACCATATGTTACTCCTATTGCGAACCAGTACGACGCATCCAGAAAGAGAGCAATGTTTTTCAATAAACAATAACATTTATTCACAAAAGTTAATAACATATTCCATACCTGTCAATTGAATATGCTTCTGTTCATTTATTTGGAGCTGAGAGACGTGACGGTTTTGTTTTTGCTCGTCGCCATGCCATGCGAGAATCAGTTAAATTTGCAAGGGTGGATATGGATTTTATTTTTAGTTAAAAACATTTTAATATCATTGTATTTTTATATACATATTGCTAACGCTGTTAGATAAGTTTTATTGAAAAAGAAAAGGAAAAATTAAAATGTTATTATGGCAATAATATAATTTCGCTATATAGAATGGAAATCTCATTTGTATATTGTCGTATTATTTTCATTTTCCAAGAGATCCATTGACTTTTCTTTACTTTATTCTATTTCATACATTAAAAAGATATTCAATTGAGAGGTATGGAATATGTTATTAACCTTTTTGAATAAATGTTATTGTTTATTGAAAAACATTGCTCTCTTGTTTTTTTCTTTCTGGTTGCGTCGTACTGGTTCGCAATAGGAGTAACATACGGTTGAAATAAATCCCATTATTTCAGCCTGTTACATAGGAGTATCGTAAAATAAACACTTCAAGGATTAAGAAAAAAAGATTACGAGACAAACGGTTGATATCTAGTGCCTATATAAAAACATATCATCGGATTTCTTAACATAGTGTTGCGTTTTTTACCTGTTTATGTCCTGAAAATGACTCAAAATGTGTTTGTATCTTAATAATAATCATTTTTATGAATTACCTGTGTCAGAACTGTATGGGAAAATGTGTTCATGTGTCTCTGTATGTTGTCTACCTCAAAAGTTATGCGATTTTCGGTGTCCGGGTTGAGGATCGCACAACGTGTAGCATACGCGAAACAGATGTGCGATATGTGCCAAGGAAGACGACGATCACGGTGTTTTTAAAAGTTTACCTTGTGCTTCGTCATCAAACCCCCTTCGGTGCTTCAATTTCTAAAATCTGTAATGTTTAGTCTTACGATAATCAATACTTTAAATAACGATTCACCAAGTTCATCTTTACAAACCTTATCCCTAATTACTCTAATGCACAACTGGCTTTTCGTATGGTTATTGACTCAATTATGTTATGTGATACAGAGAGAGAGAGATGGGGGAGTAGAGAGAGGGGGAGAGAGAGTACAGAGACGGAGACAGAGGCAGATACATAGATATTCCCCGTCTTCAAAGTAGTTGTTGCTAAAGAAATTAAAGTATTATCTTACTTTTTGAAAATTGTAATATTCTTTACTTATAAAAGAATTCAGTATATATATATATACACACACCATAATTTAAATTCATTTAGCAATAATGAGTACATTATGGATTTTAGAAAATGTGTTCTCATCTAACTTTGATCCAAAAGTAGTACATTTTTAAATGTCATCTTTATATTCAATTATCATCTTCGATATTATTTTCAAAGCGTACATTTCATTCAACAGTACGTCAATACAAGGTGTATCAGTTCTTATTACCTGACGGAACCTATTTAAAATAATGACATCAAAACAGAAAAAAAGAGAACAATATGCTCTTATATCTACTGCGATAGGCAGCCTATCGGCACCTGATAATGTTGGCGGTATTTGCTTACGTAGAATTGCAGGGACTGTCTTAATGAAAAGTAGTTAGTCCACAGCTAGAGAACCCAGGGTCAATATATGGTTTTATAGTAGGAGTGGCGTGAGTAGAGTAAGTGTTCTTCCAAAACACACCAATCTTCCTTAAGATATCCCTTGAGTAAGGACGTGGTTGGTTTGGCAGTGATGATGAAGTGTTGACGTATCTCTCGCGGGATGGCGAATGAAAGAAAAAGCGAAAGATGTTGGCACACGTTATGACAGAGAAGCAGATTCTAGAAGTGCAAACTGATTAAATCACTGTTTCTCTCTGTAAGTCATTTTGTTTTCTATAATTAAAAGGTATTGGGTCCCTTCATTATACTTATACTTTAATGTTATATGTCTTCATTTTACTAACTAACTAACCATAACTTTCTTTTTGTTTGCTTCCAAATTGCTACTAGTTCACTTTAGTGCCCAACTGGGTGAGAGAAGAACACATTATTTCATCTTTAAATCTCGGCTGTACTACCATGTCACTGTCCGTGGGAAGAAACCAAAACGCAACCTCTCGCTTCTAATTTACATCTAATCTGTGTATGTGTGTGTGTGTGTGTGTGTGTGTGTGTGTGTGTGTGTGTCAGTGCCAGACTTCTTGTCGCATTCCCGAGATCACACTACTAAACTCTGTGTGTCTCTTCCTGATTGGTCCATTTCCCGGTGACTCAGAACTAGAGTGGGTATTCAGAGCATCACTAGTTTCCAGTGGGTTTTCTCATCCGAATACAACATTTACTCCCAAGGAGGAGTAATGGACTCACCATAGTATTTACTAGGCTTTGTTTCGTCAAGTAACCTTGTACATCAAATGTAAGAACAGCGGGAAATATTTGCATGAATATGAAGAAAACCGGAGGTTGGAGCTGAGAAGCATCAGAACAACCGGAAACGCTTGATGCCCGTCTTCAAAAGACCTTTGCCGCAGTTGTGAGGTGATGTATATAATAGCTAAACAAAGGAAACGCTGCAGATATAATGGCTCACACATATATGCTACTCTCCATCTTTCAAAACTCATGAAAGAGAAAAAGACTTCATAACGAATTAACGATTCTCGAATCCTTAGTATATACCCATTCTTACTAGGGTGCATCGATGGCACCTCGCCCTGGAATTATCGTTATCAAGCTAATCTAATAGACTATTTTACTACAGTGAGTTTGCTATTAAAATGATCACACTAGGGTGCCTTACTGAGACGCAATAACTGACAAGATCGTAAACTATTACATCAGTCGTGAGTTCCATCCTGATTGGGTGCGCCGCACTAATAGCATTGAGCCGTACTAAACTAAGTTTTGGAAATATTAGTGGTTGGCTGTGGCAGCTGAGGTAGTTCGTATTTCCCACCGGTGGCAATAGTCGGTGTTTGAGCCCCGTTAAAAACATTTCCCTGATTGGAAGAATGGACAACGCAATCTTCCTACCTCATTTACCTTCGTTTAGCTTTGTCCAGGAGTAAGCTCAGCTGAGTAAATATGTTTACTTAACTATACTTTTCCAGGAATATTACACCAATCAAATTGCGAACATTATTGAAATGTAATAAATCATTTTAAATTTTAAAACATGGCGGCTGTTGTGATTCAAACGTGTGCAACCCCATTGTTTATTCTGATTTAAAATGACACTATGTCTCGTAGGAGAAGCATGAATAAATATGTTATCAGAAAAAAGCATGAATAAATATTTTATCAGAAAAAATGTATAATATATACGACAAAGTGTTCGCTGCAACAAGAAAAACCTACTTAGGAAATACATTACGCAGATAATATGTTAAAGCAAGATGAACTGTACATATTATGCTTGTCACAGTAATTAGAGAGATAATGAGCTGTCTACGTTCATGCTAAACACCAAAAGCAATGGCCTTTGTAGTTTGCAAACGTTTCATTCCTAACAAGAAACTGAAATGATCTTACTTGGTTTCAAAACTGTATGAGGTTGTCTCTTTTTGTAAAGACGCTGTTTGTCACTATTCCGATTAATAAACGAATAATAGTCGGGTGGAATTAGAGCACCAATGTGAAGTAGAGTACTGTAACGTTATCACCTTCTTGGAAGTTGGCGATAAACGTTCAACGACAGTTGGTTGGTTTTGTCATTCCTTGTTGTGGACGGTGTCAGGGCGCACGATGGGTCCGGAATTCGGGCAGGCGGAAGTTGGTCTCTGGAAAGAATTGGTCTTGAAAGTAACGAAAGATCGAGACGGAGACGATTTTTATTTGTAATTTTCCAGAAGTGTTGTCAAACACAAATATTCTTATAAAATAGTGTGGTTGTTTACAGTTTCTAAGGTTAAATTAATTGATCTTGTTTATTCTGTATATTTTGTTTTTCGATATTTTGAATTCATCCGTGCTCGTTTATTAAACTGATTTCTATTTTTAGCTATTTTCTGCCACTAACTAAAATTCTTTGGCAATCAATTCGATATTTTGAATCCTATTTTCTTCGTTTCTTCTGAGTTACCCTTTGACGTTATCAAAAGTAGCACTGTTGTTTACAAAAGTGTCAAGTCGATTCTTAATTAGTATCAATCTGTATATTTTGAATTTTCGATATTTTCTTTTTGTTTATCTATCTGTCTAATTTCATTTATGCACCCCCTCGCTATGGTACAGCATGATGCGATTCTTTTGCTGGAAGTGATAGTTTAGAGGGTGCTGTTCCAGACTCAGAAGGGTGCCACTTTCTCTCCCTTGAGCACTTTCCGTTTAGTGACATCATTAGCCACGCTTTCTTTTTCACTATATGAAACCTACAGGAAATGTACTTGTAGAGATAAACATATCATGTTGGGTTTCAAATTAAAGCTCTTTTTATTTAGGAATCAACTATGACTATACAATGGTGTCATAAGAACCCCCATAGGTCATTAAAATATGAAGTTCTGTAAGGTTGAAACAGTAAGCAACTGCGCTTGTTAATGATATGATATGTATGAAAAATATAGATTATTCATGACAATATCATGATTGGGCTCAAAATAATCCTTTTCCCCCACAAAATGCAAGAATTTATTCACATGTAGGTCGCTTTCAAGTCAAATGACACCTAAAAACCTTTAATGTAAACCACATGCTCTTTTCTAACAATGGAATGCTCCCTACAAATATAAGTATTTGCCTTAACATATAGTCACATAGTGGAATGGTCTCTGGAATTGGGTGTAGTATTACTTGGCGAAGCCGATTTGGCGTGGGCGTTTTGGCGTCAAACCTATTTTGGCTTGAGCCGATTTGGCGACTGTCGTTTTGGCGTTTGGAAAAAAAAGGGTTGATTGATTTATCATCAGTAAAAGTTAAACTTTAAAAAGCCTAAAAACTGTAAAAATAACTTTATTGAAAAAATATGTTTGTGCTATAAATAAAATTAAACGACGGTTTTTATTTAAATGTACTCTGATATTCCAGTTTGTTTGCAGTAAATTAAACAATAAAGTGAACGTTCCAAACGATATAGATTTTGAGCAATTTCACATTAAATAGAACCTTACATTTTGACATTCAATTATTATTGATAATAACCGTTTCAGTTCTATTTATGTAAATTGGAGGGTTTTTTTAGTCATATTTATTAGAATTTTACTTCTATTTAAATTAATTATATTTTAATTGAATGAACTTTAAATTCCCTTCGAATTTCACTAATTTTCATTCGACCTTTTAATTAATTACAAAAACTTAAATTAGTATTGTTATATTAGCTACAATTTCTTTGCATGATAACTCATTCGTGTGTTTGGAAACAAAAAAACTATATTACTTATTTATTACAAACATCAATGTTTTTGTGTGCGCAGGTATTAAATACAGTACTGACTGTAATTAAGTTTTGTAATAAATAAATAATATAGTTTGTTTGCTTTCAAACTCATATCGGGCGAATAAACGAAAACTAATAAATATCATTAAAAATACCCAAGTGAAACACGTCTTATGTAAATAGAACTGAAAAAATAAGGTTTTTTAATAAATTTAAATTTACATTTTTAAAGCTTTTTAAAGTTTCACCGTTGGTTGATGAATCAATCAACATTTCTTTTCCTATGGCAAAACGCCAGTCGCCAAAAAGGCTTATGCCCAATAGTCCCATTCCGTCTGGAATTATCTTAAATTATTTCATTGCAGTTTGAATGGTTTTAAAGGAGCTTTGAGTAACAAGTTATAGCCAGCAACGCCTTCTTTTGTGGGTGAGGATTAGATTATTTTCTTGATTCTGTTTTGGAATTCTGTTACATCCTAGATGATACTAAATTCCCTTATCATATTTCGAAGCCCTTCTAGTAATGCATTTGGCACTAACTGCTTTATAGCCTCATGAAAAATAGTCACCTTTATCCGTGAATTCAACTCACTTTCGGTAAATATTTTTCCTTGGGTAACGTCATTTCTCTATAATAATAGTTTTATTTCAGTACCAAAGGCCCAGCACCAGTTGTTTCTCATGCAGATTCAACTACGTCATCAGTTGTTTCTCATGCAAATTCAGACAAATGTCCCTCCTACTTTCACGGATGAAATGCTCCTCCTACTTGCACGGCTAAGCTGGCCCTGTTTGGGTGGAAAATAGAAGAGAACAGCCCAGTTCCTGCTTATAGTAAGGAAATTGCACCGAAATCACAACTACAACGTGTTGCTTGTGGATGCTAATCTGTGCCAATGTGTTCCTGGACTACTTGCTACTTTTTGTAAGTTATATCCATCTGGGTTCATTGAAAATAACAAAACTATGTGTCGCTATTGATGTCACAGGATACATATTCAAAAGAAAACCTTACTAACAATAATTAAACATTCACTCCGAGAATAGGTAGAGAGTGTTAAAACATATTCTTCTGCAAAGAGAAAGTTAATACAAGCATTTTCCAATAGTTTTAAGAAGAAAAGGGGTTAATATTTATATGGAACTTGACATTACAGAACCCAGGGCTTGGGTGGGGGGGAAGCTTGTTTGTGCATGAAATATTTCATTGTAAAAAGTCTCAGATACTCCACACGGCTATGCAACAATCTATTCATCAACCGCTTATTAGACATTTACAAAA
>VCCN01004667.1:3698915-3713095 GCA_006491835.1 Architeuthis dux
TATACACACACCTTACTAATAAATCTAATTTAGATATTGTGAACTTAGACATTTCTTTAGATTTGAAACTAAAATATTATTATTGAATCTTGCTTGAATAGAAAGTTTTATTACAGTACTAACTCATATCATACTTGATATAACAACAATATTTCTATAGAGACAGTACACTTATATTTATGATTAATATACACTTACAAAATAACAAAGGCAATGATAGTTGCTTAGCAGTGCTGGAAAGTCTATCACTATATGTAAACAAACACAAATTAAAAATAACTGCAACTTAGCTTATGTCCATCAGATTGACAATTTCTTTTAATATTACCTCTGTTCTTTTTATTGATTAATAACAAATTAGAAAACGTCAAACAAAACTGTCAACATAGGTTTCTCCAGATTTTAAGCTGGTCTGGATGGCTATGTATTTATGGGTGTATCGTGCATACAGGTCACACCAATGGAGCTAGAGGACTGAAAACATCTACGTCTCATTATGTCTAGAAAAAAAATGAGGTTTTGTTTGATTTTTGAAAATCCGCCAATAATAGGTTTTAGTATGGGGTTCAATTTGCAATGCAAATGTATGCTAAATTGGTTATAATTGCTTATTCATTGATACTTTTTTTGCAATTTTTTTTAATTGATCACCCCTAACACAGCATGCTGCCAAAAGACATTTATCATGTGACGGTTTCTATTGAGTGACTAACCAGACCTGTTCTTTTTATTGATCAATAACAAATCTTTTCTTGTTATTAGTATCTGCTAGCCCTATCCCAGAAAACTCCACTTTATAGTCCCAGACCAACCTCGCCCAACCTACTCTGACACCCTCCCCATCCTCTCATAATAGAATTATTGATGAACTTGAAATGAATGAGAAATCAATTTAGATTATAAATATTTTTCTCACTGATCCCCTATTTAAGAAATGACAAAATTAGTACATTATTGATCTCTCAGGCTGTGCATACATCCGTGTCAGGGTGTAAAGGTGTACGGGTGTAAGTGAGAAGCTGGAAAGGGAGGGCAAATTGAAAAAAACAGGAAAAGATTTGAAATTAACCTCTGCAGAAAAGTCAGTCTATGTAATTGATTTCTTGATCAAAAGTTGTGTTAACGACCTCTTAAGGTGTAAATATATGAAATACTTCAGTGAATTGTGTATCACCTGATTTATTTCTATTTGGGTCAAGGTCACATGAGAACTCAGACCCATTTCTACTTGAAGGAACATTATGTGGGATTATGGGTGGCAAATTGACATACAGTCACATGACTGCACCAGGATGGTAAGTAGATGTCACTTAGTACACTCCATGAGTTAAAATCAAGGATAAAATATAATATTATATAAGAAACTATACAGATCAATTAAAAAATATCTATTTAAAATTCTTACATGAAATTTTAAAGCAAATATTGAGCAGTGATTATTTTTAACATAGTGTTTTTAAAAAAAAGAAAAAATACACATATAAGTTGATATTATTCCTACACTAAGATATAGCATAGGCAATGATACACATAAAATATGAAGTAAATATGTTTATTATTGAAAGAGTTACATATGTAACAATATTTGAAAAACACACACACAAAAAGTATTGGTATGGTAACATACAACAAAGAATGGAACATCAGTAATCTATTGTGAATTCGTTCTGTTCAGTTACTTTTGCCAAACATTTAGGGTAGGTACCCAAATACTTTTGGAAAGTTTTGACAGAGATTTTCCATTCCTCTTTGCTGAACTTCCCTAATTCCGATATATTCTTGGAATTTCTTTTCCTAACATTCATTTTGATTTCAATCCACAAATTTTCAATGGGATTTTGATCAGGTGATTGTGAAGGCCACAAAACATTGATATTTTCCTTTTCCAACTATTTACTCAGCAGCTTTATGTTTTGGATCACTTTGGATAGTCTTGTTGGAATATCCAATTTCTTCGGTGGAGATTTTGAGCCAAACTTTTCAGATTATCCGTAAGAATATCCTGAGTTTTTCTTTCATGGATTCTTTGATCTGCACAAGTTGACCAACACCTTTTGCAGAAAAGCATCCCCATAGCATAATAGAATCTCCACCATGCATCATAGTAAAAAGTTCCAGTTTGTCTCATCAAACCACAAGACTTTATTCCAAAATAATATTGCTTGCTTGAATGATTGAAAAGTTCCAGCTTTGTCTCATCAAACCACAAGATTTTATTCCAAAAGAATATTGCTTGCTTGAATGATTGAAAGGTTCAAGCTTTGTCTCATCACACCACAAGATTTTATTTGAAAGGAATATTGCTTGCTTGAATGACTGAAAGGTTCCAGCTTTGTCTCATCAAACGACAAGATGTTATTCCAAAGGAATATTGCTTGCTTGAATGACTGAAAGTTTCCAGCATTGTCTCATCAAAGCATAAGACTTTATTCTAAAAGATATTGCTTGCTTGAATGATTGAAAAGTTCCAGCTTTGTATAATCAAACCACGAGACCTTATTCCAAAAGAATATAGCTTGCTTGAATGACTGACAGGTTCCAGCTTTGTCTTATCAAACCGTAAGATTTTATTCCCCCAAAAATATTGCTTGCTTGAATGAATGAAAAGTTCCAGTTTGTCTCATCAAAACACAAGACTTTATTCCAAATTAATATTGCTTGCTTGAATGTCTGAAAGGTTCCAGTTTTGTCTCATCAAACCATAAGATTTTATTCCAAAAGAATATTGCTTGCTTGAATGATTGAAAGGTTCAAGCTTTGTCTCATCACACCACAAGATTTTATTTGAAAGGAATATTGCTTGCTTGAATGACTGAAAGTTTCCAGCGTTGTCTCATCAAAGCATAAGACTTTATTCTAAAAGTTATTGCTTGCTTGAATGATTGAAAAGTTCCAGCTTTGTATAATCAAACCACAAAATGTTCCAAAAGAGTATTTTGTCTCATCAAACCACGAGACCTTATTCCAAAAGAATATTGCTTGCTTGAATGAGTGAAAGTTCCAGTTTTCTCTCATCACACCACAAGATTGTATTCCAAAAGAATATTGCTTTCTTGAATGACTGAAAGTTTCCAGCGTTGTCTCATCAAAGCATAAGACTTTATTCTAAAAGATATTGCTTTCTTGAATGATTGAAATGTTCCAGCTTTGTATAATCAAACCACAAGATGTTCCAAAAGAGTATTGTTTGCTTGAATGATCGAAAGATTCCAGCTTTGTCACATCACACATTTCATAAAAGATTTTATTCCCAAAAAGATATTGCTTGCTTGAATGAATGAAAAGTTCCAGTTTGTCTCATCAAACCACAAGACTTTATTCCAAAATAATATTGCTTGCTTGAATGTCTGAAAGGTTCCAGCTTTGTCTCATGTCAGCACAATATTTTATTCCAAAAGAATATTGCTTGCTTGAATGACTGAAGAGTTCCAGCTTTGTCTCATCAAACCGTAAGATTTTATTCCAAAAGAATATTGCTTGCTTGAATGACTGAAAGGTTCAAACTTTGTCTCATCAAACCACAAGACCTTATTCCAAAAGAATATTGCTTGCTTGAATGACTGAAAAGTTCCAGCTTTGTCTCATCACACCACAAGATCTTATTCCAAAAGAACATTTACAAATTAGACCGTTCGTTTAGCAGTCATTCACATCGAGGCTGGGCAAATATAGGTTCTCAATTAATAAATGTCTTTATAATTATCATATTCTGTCGGATATAAAATTATCCATCATTTGATTTCATACTTTTGATATATAGAACTACATTATATTCAGGCCTAAAATACGAACATGACAGTAGAGAGGTCAGCAAAGTGTAGGATTAAAAGACTCCTGCCTACCATGAGAACTTTGTTAGCTCAATCGATAGAGCAGAACCTGCGTATAAGGTTGCTTCCATGGTGGATGCGGGTTCGATCCCACACCTGGAGCTCATTTCTTTATTCACATTTATGATTTAGGCTGTCCATTTAGCAGTCGTTCACACCAGTGCTGGGAAAATATAGGTTCTCAACTAATAAATGTCTTTATAATTATCATATTCTGTGGGATATAAAATTATCGATCTTTTGATTTCATACTGTTGACATTGAGAATCACATTATATTCATGCCTAAAATATGAACGTGAGAGTAGAGAGGCCAGCAATGTGTAGGATTAAAAGACACCTGCCTACCATGAGATCTTCGTTTGCTCAGTCGGTAGAGCAGAACCTCTGTATAAGGTTGCTTCCAGAGTGGACGCACATGTCTTTATAATTATCACATATTTGACAAGGTTATGTGACTTTGATATTGCTTCAGACATCAAGGAATGTTCTGATCATGCTGCTTGAATCAATAGTAATAACCCAATTTATAGTTGGAGCACCAATGTCTCTGGAATTAAAAAATGATAACGTGAATCTCATTTAAGAAATTATGTTTTAATGTATGTAACGTTATGAAAAGGTGAAAGCTATACGATTGTTTGCATTTTCTTTCTCTGTATGAATAGTCAAACACTTGTAATATAGGATTTAAAATTTTAAAAAAACTGTTGTAGTTTAGCGGTTTTTAAGTATAAAAGTTGATCTAATGTAATAACAAAACATAAATTTGTAACGGACACATACAAATTTTTGCACTTACACACTCTGGTCAACAACTGAAATCACTGGACACCCAGATTTGTATTCTGAGAAATAAAGTTATCTTGTCAGCTAGTGCTTTTAGATAACCAAACTTTCAGGACATGAAAATAATGTACTTTACTCGCAACATGACAATAAGTCTGGCAAACTCCAGTATTCTTGTCACCTTACATTTCATTTTGGGTTTTTGATCATACCCAGTTCAACACCCCACATTTCGACCAGCCACACATTCATCACTCATCTTACTATAAAAAGACTGATCTATTCTTCATCTTTGTTTGGCCTGACAAATCCATGACGGTTCCACAGAGATGTGCCTCTCAACTCTGATTATGTATGTACGCATTCATACATACACACACTCTCTTCCGTAACATCTTCAACCAATGAAGAACTCTTTAACACTTTACTAAGTAGTATACAAACGCTTTAAATGCATTCTTTCTTCTTGTTCTCAATAGCTGAAAAATACCCTTATTGTTATTCTTCTGTAATACTTCTTATTATCGTTGTAGAGTATTTGTATTCTTTATTCTTATTGTTTATTTACCATGTGCAACTTGCATCTTGCAACATACATGTATTTCAGCCACTTTTATCTGCAGGAACCGACAGAGAAAGAAAGACCTCTCTTATGCTCATCGTTAACATTTAAACTTTCTTTCTCTATTCTCATCAGCACTCTAGCTTGCTATTCAACAGTACTTACCCTTAAGGCTATAGGCACTATTACAACCACTGCTACTATTAATTTACCGTTAGAGATTACTATGCTTCCTAGGATCATTGTTATTGTTTTCACCATTAACCTTTTAACTATTAATGGTGTCAGATACTTTTAATGAAGGAGATATATTTAATACTGGAGTTAAATTTTAATATTAGTCTTAATTAACTTAACATTAGCTCCTTTTTACAAGTTATTGATTTAATATTAGTTGCCTTCTGGGAACTATTGCCTTTATTTTCTATGATAAATTTATTAATATCATTCATTTCAATGGGTAAAAGTGGACTAGAGAAAATAAAATATGATACTAAATGCTAAATATTACTAAAAACCAGTCAATGAGAAATAACCTTACTATCAGTACATAAAAAATTTACTTCTGAAAAGTATTTCGGCTAAGGTGTAAGTAAACTTTCTAGTTTGACTAAATGAGAAGGTTCATTCAAAGGCTGCTTTAAAGTTCAATCGGAATTGTTTTAATTATCCTGTCATTTAAACCATAAAAGCTCTTGTCTTCATTGTTAACATTTAAATAATAAAATGTAAAATAGCATACTCAAACAAAAAGAGAAATGCAATAGAGATTTTAGCTTGGCAGCTGAAGTGCCAACCTGCTTAAATGATAACATCAATAAGGGGGCGTTGCTTTAGTCATTGAATGCTAAAACATCTGCTGACCATTTTTGTTATCTTTTAATTGGTTGAATGCTGATTAAATTCTCCATTGTTGTTTCCATTCATGTAACAATGTTTTCATATATAGGATATTAACTGTGTTGCATATTTATGGTTACAATGAAATAAAGCCCACGCATTTGTTTCTTAATGGAGCAGATATCCCCTGCCTTTTGAAATTTAAGATTTCGTCACTTATTGGCTTTTACGAAAAAGGGTGAAAAGTGTTTTTGCAATGAGTTATTTAAAGGCAAAGCCCTATGCTTTTATCTTAAACACCAGTCTTATGTAACTCTAACAAACCTAATCCCCGAAGAACAAGACTAAATTACCATTTTGCTAGTTTTTGGTCTGGAAATGCTAAAAAAAGAATTATTTGCTTCATCTTTGTTTTGGTGCTCTTTTGGAATAAAGTCTTATGGTTGGATGAGACAAAGCAATAACTTTTCAGTCATTCAAGCAAGCAATATTCTTTTGGAATAAAATCTTGTGGTGTGATGAGACAAAGCTGGAACTGTTCAGTCATTCAAGCAGGCGATACACTTTTGGAATAATATCTTGTGGTTTGATGAGAGAGCACTGGAATTTTCAGTCATTCAAGCAAGCAATATTCTTTTGGAATACAATCTTATGGTGTGATGAGACAGCTAGAACCTTTCAGTCATTCAAGCAAGCAATACACTTTTGAAATAACATCTTGTGGTTTGATTATACAAAGCTGGAACTTTTCAATCGTTCAAGCTAACCAAGTTCCCATGGTAGGCAGGAGTTTAATTTGGTCAATATAATGTGTAACTAGTCATTTTAATGGAAAAAAATGTGAAAAACTGATCATTCAATATAAACCATCATGTAACCAATGTCTTTTGGCAGGGATGGGGGTGATCAATTAAAGATTGGAAAAGAGGGCGATCAATAAATAAGCTTCTTCTCTAGCCTTTTCTTAGTCAGTGATCACTAAAAAACATCCTAATTTAAAAAACAAAAGCATGAAATCTGCCAAACACAAATTATAGGATCGATTTAGCATAAACTTACAATGTAAATCGAACCTCACTAAAAACCTATATTAGTAGGGAAATTTAAAAAAAAAGAGATAATATAGTTTTTAAAGACAAAAGACAAGATATGTTTTCAGCCCTCTAGCTCTATTGGTGTGGCATGTATGCATGATAGATAGATAGCCAGCCAGATATGCAAGACCAACTTAAAAACTGAAAAAAACCTATGTTGACAGTTTTGGTGTCAGTTTTGTTAACAGTTTCTGATATGTTTTTTGACAAATTATTGTTCTGCTCGTTGCTTTGCTTATGTTTTCTCTGATTATAACATTATTATTCACATAAATCATCTCTGAAATTGAATCGAAAAAGTTAGCTTCAAATTAACTGAAAGTTATTTTTGACTGTTTTTCAAGTAAAAAATCAACTGAAAGTTATTTTTGACTGTTTTTCAAGTGAAAAATCAACTGAAAGTTATTTTTGTCTGCCTTTGAAGTCCAGAAAAGTCAAAACTATCTTAGAAGTTTAATTAAGTGTCATTATTTTTCTCTTTCTGTGAGAAGGGGTGATTTATTCTTTCATTACATGTTTCTCTAACAGAAACTGAAAACAGCCAAATAAATGCTCATCAAGATAACACTTCATTAAGTAACCCAGTAAATATCAAAATATATCCATTTTGAGCCAAACACAGAAGACATGATGTCACAGAACGTCACTTTTTAATGAATTAAAATTTTGAATGATTGTTTTTTGTAAAGAAAATCATTACATCTCCAATTTGTTTTAAATGTTTAAATATCTTGATTATATTTACTGATTCATCTTCAGGAAGAATTTAATTAAAAATCCAGGAAACATCAATTAAATCCATCTCTGATATAAAACTCTTAAAATTCTGTCTTCCATATGGGAGCATATTTTATAAGTGATCCATCATAAACAGGATTGTAATTCAAAAATGTTTGATTCTTATCATAATCTAGCAGTAATTATATTTACAATAAATTTGAAATGTTTGAAAGATTTCATAACTGATTCTTAATGATTAAGAAATATATTAAAATAACAGATTTTGTGGGGCAGAATACAAAATATGTTTCTTTATGTTCCTATGAATCTTTCTTTTTTAATTTTGTGATAAGTTTTGGTTATCTTAAGTTCTGTTATGAAATCTTGTTATTACTCCATGATGAATTATTGTTATTGTTCAAAGGTGAAGATACTGGTATGTTAGTATCTTCATCTTTGTTGTTTCAATCACAGCATTTCAGTTGATGTGCTCTTACAACTTTCCGTTAGTGTATATCACATCCAATATTCTTCAAAGAGTATTGAATGGAATCTTTGTTTTCACTCTCAGCTATTTTGCTTTTGATAACTTTCACTGCTTCAGGCAGGGTCTGTGACAGATCTGAGTATCATACATTTATGTTGGCAAGCTTTTAGCTCAACCTTTGAGAACAAGAAGATCTCATTAGTTTTGAAAAGAAAGGTCTAAAACCAATGTGTCCTACCAATAGTCACCACAAAGCTATGCAATGTGCACAGGAGAGGATCATGCATAACATCAGATGGAGAGATCACAAGACAGCACATTATATCAGAGAACAAAAAGGGGTGAGAGATATCATAAAAAAGCATTAGAAAACTCAAACAGCAATGGGAAGGCCACATTGCAAGAATGTCAGACAAACACTGGACATCATAACTAACAACGTGGATCCTCAGAGATCATATGAGAAATTGTGGCCATCATAAAATAAGATAGCGTGACTATTTAAACAAGTTCACAAGATATTATTATTGAGAGGTCTGGCGAATCTTGGGGAAGGTCGATGTCCAACAACAGATGTTAAAAGGCTGCTGCTGCTGATGATGATGATGATGATGATGATGATGATGACGATGACGACGATGATGATGATGACGACGATGACGATGACGACGATGATGATGATGATGATGATGTTTCACTTCAAAGATGTGGATATTTGAATAATTAAGGTTTCCTTACTGTTGCCCTCACAAAATTAATTTCTTTACTAAGAATTTCTTTACTATAGTTTACTCTTTGTTTCAATTTGACATCTCCCCTCTGGTGGTATACTGAAATAAAACAACATGAATCAAGTTCAAACACTGATGATTTGATTTGATACACTAGGGTGAAGAGACAGTTTAATAGAGATGGTTGATTTGCTAATCAACATTGCATTCACAAGAGATGTCTTTTCCCTCTATCTGGTTCTACCTTTAGGTCAAGAATGTTTTTGTTTGACCAGCTAATGACTGGCATTAATGGGTGACCCTCATTACATCCACTTTGATTAGCTTTCTATTTGGCCTTTGATCTTACCATAAAAATGGCCCATTAACGCAAGATATTTTCATCATCTTGCTGCAATGCTTCATCTATTAATTATATCTATTAATATATATTTTAGGATTTAGTTCTATAATTAAAACATGGAGGCAATTTTTACATACATCCCCCAATCAAATCATATCAAATGTATTAGTTATTTTGTCATTCAGATCTTCAAAATCCAGCATTGTATTAATCAAATGCTCTATTCCTTAAACATTTATAGTCACACACTGACATATTGACAGTAGTCTTAAAAGGTGATGTTAATGAAAACTGCCTCTGAGTCTTAAGACAAAAATGCATATCTTAATAAATAGCCTAGCAAAGAACATGCACACAAATTTAGAACTAGGCATGCTATCCAGACTTTATATATTGTTATCAACTCAAAAATTCAGAAAGGCACCAAGAAGTTACTTTTATACAAGCTTATTGATGACCATATGCTTATATGGAAGGATTTCTTGCTTGAATATATATAAGTTCCATTGTATATTATTGTCAAAATTTAGCAATTAAGTATATATAATTATACAAACTTATTGATAACAATATGATTATATGGATGGGTCTCTTGTCTTGAATATGTATGAGTTCAATTCTAAATTATTGTCAATTATTGTAAATTAAAACATGTTTGTAGTTTCTACAACATCCAGGTTGTTTTTAGCCATCCTTCCACTCCTCGTAACTTGCTCACTAGAGCTTGACCGTCACATGATACTAGTCTGACCAATAACTGCATGTATAATAGTCCATGTAAATGTGGGAAAGATTAGCAAGGAAAACAAGCTGTCCTCTCAAAGTCAGGTTCGAGGAACTCAAAAAAGCCATAACTGAAGGTGAACTAGAAAAATCTAATATGGTGTTTTAACTAAGTATTTTCATTGTCTGTAATGAGTTACCCCTTGTGGCAGGAGAGCGCTTATTGACTTCCGGTAAGGCAACACTGTTTATATCCTCATGGCCGGGGAAGACATATTGGTTTTAGGAGATTGAGAAGACGCACATTGTATTGCGTGCGGTCATTGTAAATTTAAGAATAAATTCGATCTGTGTGAGTATATCTTTTGTTGCATTTTAAATCTGTGATATCTGTCATAATAATCCTTACATGGCGGACCACATCTGGAGAGAGAAAGGTGATCATAACCCTCTCTGGAAAGAAGTCCAGATAATAGAAATGGAATGCAGTTGGAAAATGAGAAAAATCAAAGAAGGGCAGACATAAACATGTCAGCTTATTGTCAGACTAATGTGGAATTTGACTCAATGTAGCTTTCACTGCTCAACAGGGACAAAGTATGGAAGTCCTAGCCTAATAATTAAATGAGGTAACAACATTTGCATCCTATGTTAAAAGTGTTGAGGTTATAAATAAATAAACAAATACATTTCTAAAGCAATCTTTATTATTATTGAATGAAGTATTATAACACACTTTTTATTAAAAACAACATAAATATGGTGCATAGAGTCAGTTGTAGGGATTGAGTTTATAAGTGTAAATCATCTTCTGCTAATCCATGAAGTCTTTGTGAATGATTGGTAAAAGCAGCTAGGCGTAAACTAGTCTCCTTCTGGCAATGAGGGTGTGAATTCAATTCTCACTGAAGGCTTACTCTTTATTTCCGATTTCGCTGTTATTCATTGCCATAGAAACAGTGACCCGAATTAATCAGTTGTATAAAAACAACTAAAAATTAGGATGAAGGTAAAAACTAGTCAAATTTAATAAAAAATAAATTTCTGTTTGTTATATCGTTACTGGACACTACAGGAAAAAAGAGTCCCCCTCTTTACATATGGAGGAAAGCTGTAGAATTTATCAGCGGAAACATTGTGTGAACAACAAAAAATACAAGAAGAATGAGTTTGAGTGTCTGAAAAAATCTTTGAATAAATTAAAACATTTAACTTTGTTTCTTCCCACATTCATTTTCCCCTACCATTTATGAAAAGGACAACAAGTAATTTGATTGCAGTTTAAATTATTAAAAAAGCACTTTAGAGTTTTTTCTTTTTGTCAATCAACAAATAAGGAAACACCCAAAACTTTTATTTAATGTGGGACACATTCATAGACAGACAGACCAACTCAAAAACTGAGGAAATATGAGTTGATGTTGACTATGTTGATGTTGATAGTTTTGGTTAACAGTTTCTAACTTATGACTGTTGTTGGCCTTATGCCATACTGTGCTAAGTCTGAATTAGCCAAATGTTTTATTACACAGAACATTTTCGGTTGATTCATGAATATCTTCCTTGATGAAATCTGTTGTATTAATGCAGAAACCCAATATAGCGTTTCTCTTCAATGTAGATAAAATATGGTAGCAATTTTATCTGGGTACCTTTGATAAGGTGGTGGTCTATTCATTTCCTGGAGGTGATTACTCAGAGACATTAACAACTGAATTGCCTCCATGTATAGCAACAATAAATGTATTACTAGACAATAGGTGAGAGCTCAGTGGAGCGTTATGTGACTGGGGTACTTAATGTCCACAACAGTGTTTTGGTGCTAGGAGCATAGTCTGAATTTTCTGTTGTAAAAATAATTTGTTTAGATGAAATGGATCAAAGCCAAATAATTTAGATCAATGGGATGCTGTTTACTTTCATTTATAAAGTTTTATATGATTTCTCTTTCATTAAAAAATATTCATTGGAGCATATAATGTCAAGCAGCATCGAAAACAAAGAAACGGCTGTGTATATTATATTGAGTGATAAAAACTTAAATTCATAGGATAGTTTATGAAGCGTATTGTAATAAATGGCTTCCATTCTGTCTCTACATGCATTGGAACATCTCCTCCAGGGCACATTCTTTGGCAAAGAGTATGGAGATCCTGGGATGTCCAGTTGTCAGAATCCCTGTCTTGTAGTCCAGAGGAAAGCAGAGTGCAATATGTTTGGCATCAGCTTGGTTGCAGGATGTCAAATTGGGTGTCAAACCATCTTAAGTGGGCTTCACTCCCTGGTTTGGAATCAGAGTTGTCCTTCTCCTAGACTGGTTACCTTCCCATGGCTAGAGAGCCCAATCTGCCCTACCATTTTACCCATAGCAAGTCATTATTACAGTGATTACGAGTGAGGGGTGAGTGTAATAATGTATCAACTTTCATTTCATACATTATAATTAAATATTAACTATAATAATAAGATATTTTATTCAATTAATAATTCATTAATAACTGATTCAGTTTCCATGAAGGTATGTAGTATTTCCTATCAAGGGAGATAAAATGTCTGGCAGTAAAATCGGTCAATGTCACATAGAAAAATTAATCTATAAAACTTTTAAATTATTTAAGAAAAATCAAATTGCTTATGATTATCACAAATTTATTTGATCTGTTTCTTTGAAGACATTTTTGTCTAATCTGGTTTCCGAGTATTTTTCTTCTTGCAAGAAGTTGTGATGTAGATTTGTTTAAGGTGGACCCCAACTTGCCAGGGAGTGACCTACACAGGATCTCAGGACCATCCTCTGTGGCACATGTGTTATGAGACATGCAGGGTCAGGTGATGAGACGCTGACTTGGGGGCAGTCTTGAGTCACGCCTTTTTAGTCAGTCCGTCTGGCATTGTCCTCTTCTGCCTCTGCAGCTGTTGGGAATTACAGTTGTGATAGTACCTCCTCTGCCTGCTTTGGCATGTTGTAACTGTGTACCCGTGTTATTCGCCGGTGTTATAATTCTCTGAGGTGTCAGGGAGAGGCTAACAGTTGGTACACCTTGCTATAGGGTGACTTGGAACTTTGCAAGGCAGGGGCATTCAACTCTTTTTTTCAACTCTTACTTTTACATACCCGGCACACCAATTTTTAAGAGATAATTATAATAGAAATGGAAAATCTGAAAATCTAGAATTATTTGAGGCGTTATTGGCAAAAGTTAATATTTGAGTTTTCTGTAACCTTCCATATAAGTATAAATTTATGTAGGTAATTTTGTCATTGTCTATTAAGTACTTATACATGTAAAAACTAGTAAAAATCACTGGGGTTTAATATAAAGGCTACTTCATTATATTTTAAAAGAGCAATCCTTTATAACACTGGTCAACAAAACTAAACTTCTTTCTCTCTTCAAGTTCCAGACTTCAAGTACAAGGTTATTAGACCAATTTTCAATGCAGATTATGAATTTTGAGTCCGTTTCACTCTAGAATGTCTAATTATTTTGGGCTACAGACACTTTTCAGTTCTACTATACATAAGGCATTATAGGTAAAGGTTAAATGAAAACAAGATTTGTATCAGTCACAACTTTTGAATGTAGAAATCAAAATTCAAAATCGTGTTCTTGCTCTTAGCAGAAAATTCGGGTAGGTAGATTGACACACAGTTACATGACTGCACCAGGATGTTCAGTAGATGTCACATGGTACAATTCATGAGTTAAAATCGAGGATGAAATATAATATTATATAAGAGACTGTGCAGATCCATTACATCATATGTGACAGTGGTGTCACAGAAGGTTCTTATGGGTTAAGAGGACAGCCAAAGTGCACGTGGTAGCTCTTCTTCATTTCAGTTGTGATCGCATGTTGCTGAGACTTGGGGGTGAACAAATCACAGAAATAACAAAATAGATCCAAACTGCTCTTGCACTATCTCACCATCAAAGCTGGAGTCTGAACATTACAGGACAAATGAAAATATGGATATATTATCGGTACAATATATAATACATTATATCATGGATTGAATTCATAAATATAGACACACATATATATATATATATATATTGA
>VCCN01004667.1:3784641-3794870 GCA_006491835.1 Architeuthis dux
AATAAGAATATTTGAGCATATACTATTAAACTAATTTTTTTTATCATTACTCTTTTTTTCTTAATGCAAAAAATTTGTCCAGAAGAAACCCTTTGATTTTTTTCAAGTAGATTTTTTTGGATTTCTTTTACTTTTTAATTTCTTTATACAGTTCTGTTTTTGCAGACGTGTTAAGCTTTGAATATCCAATATAAGCAGCTTTTCTTTGAAAGCTAAAAGGCTGTAAACACCAGAGAGAGAAAGAAGAAATGAACTTAAAAGGATTCCCTTATCAATCAGCATTACAGTGTCTTAGAGGTGTGAGTGGCGATGAGACTGTAAGAAGTGAATTATGTCCATTATGATTGAAGCTTATTAGAAACAGTCAACCAAAAACTGTCAGCATAGTTTTCTTCAGTTTTCAAGGTGGTCTGGCTATGTATGTATGTATTGCAGTTTGCACACTTGTTTTTTGAAAATTCTGACGTCTTTAATGATCACTGCCCAACAAAAGGCGAGACAGGTAACTTATTCATTGATCACCCCTTTTTACAATTTTTTAATTGATCACCCCCAACTAGGCATGCTGTCAAAAGATGTTTCTATTGAGTGAGTAACCAGACCTGTTTTCTCTGTGTGATCGATAAGATAAGAATGAAAAGAAAGAGAAAATGAAAGTGAAAGTAGGTTTCTTTAATTGATGGATTAACTGCTCCTATTTGTGAAGAATTATCAGTTGAAGACGCTTTTATTTGACATATTCATTTTTGTTTTTTAATGAGGTGGTGAAAACAGCAAGCCATTGCATTTAACCTTGTATGATACCTTGGTTTCAATATAAAAACGAAAGAATATTTTTGGCATATTAACATTTAAATGGGTCAAAAAAGTACTAAATACAAAGGCTTTATAAATAGTAGTTCACTTACTGCATTTATGCTGATATTATACAATAACAAGGATATATTTGTACATACATGAATTGCATGAATAATAATATAGCCTCTGGGATTGTTTTTTACCAATTAAGTGTTAGTGCATGTCTATTTATTGCAAATTATCCTTTTTCATAAAATCTCACTAACTGTTGAAGGGACCCCTCAAGGAGCCAAGCACCCTGGGCCCCAAGATACCCAGCTAGCTCTAGCTATACCAGTGACTAGACAAGATGTTGAAAAACTACCATAATCATACTCAGAACGTCAGCAAGACAGCAACAAAATAACATACCATATATCACAGACTGGATCAGGCATGAGGATAACTGATCTACAATGGATCTTACAAAGGGAAGAATTTCACCAGAATGCACTTATTCAAATAATATGAAGGGTAAAACAGCAACAAAGATAAGGAAAGTTCAAAAAACATTTAGACTACTCTAATGTTTTGTTAACAAAGAAAATAACTAAGATAGGAGAAGAAAAAATTGAATTGCTCTGACATATTCTCCCAACAAATCAGTTTTTTCTCTAAGATTCATATGTTCACTTCTAGCTTTGAACATCAAAAAGTGAATTTAACAAAAGAACTGAAAAGTATATCTCATGTTCTTTCACTGATGCAATCATGTAAAATATCAAGGCATTTATAAATTACTGCTGATGTCTGGAATATAGATTTCTTAACTCAGGTATTTACCTAGTTTCACTCAAATGAAAGGAGCTTCACATTTCCATTCAATCAATTATTATTGAACATTCATTAACCATATTTTAAAAGTTTTGTCAAATAGTTTTGAACCTTCAACATAATCAGCATCACCTAATAATATAGAAAAGTACTAAAGTGAAGACCTCATATAAAACAGACTGATATTTCTGAGAGAGATTATCATATTCCTCAAGTAATAGTCAAGCTTTTGCACAGAGGTTTAAGAAAAATATTGTGTCAATGGCTTATTTAAAGCTATAACAAAATAATGAGAGAAGAATTATTTTTTCCATATTTGCTCAAAAATAAAATTAATAAATAACAGTGCAGTGATCACAAAACTGTCTGAATTTTCAAAAAAAAAAGCATGAATGTTGCTGGACACAAACTAAGGTACCAATTTAGCATAAACTTGCATTGCAAATTTATCCTCCCACTAAAACCTATTTAAGGGGGAATTAAAATCATCTTTTGTAGAAATAATAAGGAGTAAATGTTTAAATTGTCAACTCCATTGATGCATCCTGTATGCATAATCCATACATAGCCAGCCAGCCAGACCAACTTAAAAACTGTAGAAACCTATGTTGACAGTTTTGCTGACAGTTTTGATTGGCTGTAATTAAAAGTTATCAAATCTATGAATAAATGACAATGAATATGGCTTCATGGTATATTAACTACTGTACAATGGTCATTTAATGCCAAACAAGTTCTCTGTATAGATATCTAAGGCTTTAAAATGATATTTAATGAAAGTTATTATAGATTCAATTATATATGAAAGTTTTTCCAAGCCTTGCCCAGAGGTGTTGTAAACAGCTAATGAATATGTGGAACTGTAGAAGAATTCTTTGACAATGAAATCGACAAAAAAATCGACAAAAAAATCGACAAAAAAATCGACAAAAGAATCAACAAAAAAATCAACAAAAATTCAACAAAAAAATCAACAAAAAATCTGTTTAATTGTGTTTGATTGTATTAATAAGAAATGAAGACTATAACTCCTTACACTTGAGAATCTCTCTTCCAAATGTTACCACACTTGTAACATTATGAAAGGAAAAAGGATATAGAAATAGATTTTAGTTGAGTTAGGCTTTTTTATTATAAAGTGTATTATAAAAAATGACCATTAACAGTTGGAAAATTGGAAAACTGCAAACCAAGTTCTATCCTTACAGAAGTAAATTTAATTATTTTGATCTAATCAGCACAAGTCTAGAATTCTGTGATTAAAAACTAGTTTAATCCTTTTATATTAAACAAGGGAGCTCAGCAAATTCCAAAACTTGTGACCAAACACAAACTGATAACACTAATCTAATTTCCAATTTACACAGTGAAATGAAACAGTTTTGGACAAAGAGTTTTGAGAAATATTATCATGCTTTATCAGGATCAGCTGGCATAGTTCTAGTAAGACCAGCTTCCAAAATAATCAATAACCTTTGCTGATATTTACTAAGCTTAGCTTAGTATGGCACACGGCCAAGTGGGATAAATGAGGGTGAATATTGTGCTGTGTCAATCTTTCAAGTTAAGAGAATTTGCTTGCCATCCTGCCTTCCTGCTAACCATAAAATTCAGCATTAGAAAGCCTGACTTTTTATTTGGGTTTGAACACCAAGCATTTGCACCAGTGGGAAATACACAACCATCACATGAAACATAATTTGTTTTTGCCCATAAAATACAAAAAATCAGATAAATATGATAATAAAATAGAAAATAGTGACCTGTTCATTTGAGTGTATTTTCTGTGTGGTGCATTAGACTTTTACTAGTCATTACTTAAAACCTAAGTAAAGCATTGATTCTCTCTTTTTTTTAAAGAGACAGAGGATTTTCATTTATGCTGAGCAGTTCTAACTTGTTTAATTTGAATATGTTAAAATGTAAACATGAAGAAATAAGCCATTTCTAATAGAATACCTCAATAAATCTTCAGGCAAAATATAAATAGAGAGTGAATTTACTGAAATGTTAATGGTGCAGGTAAATGTAGACAAACACAAAAATGGCCCATACATTTATATATTTTGAAATCATTTTCATGTATTTATAAAATACTTATACATGATGAGTGTAGTGGTGACAAGGATTAGAAGGAAGTGTTTAACAGTAGGAGATGAGTCTTTGAATTTGGCAAAGAGAGTGTTAATTATGTGAAAAGAATAACGATTTACGGTGAGTAGATTTAAAGACAACAGTTTGCTATATGAACAGCCTTGAATTCAAAGTTCATAAGAGTGTTACAAAATGCAGTGGTCAGTGTAGCAGTTTAGGTCACTGAGCTGACTGGAAAAGAGGAAAAGGGATTAGCTGAGTGTTCTGATGGGTTGGATAGTTATGGGAGTAAGACAGAGAGTACAAATGTTAGCATTGTACATTAGTAGTAGAAACTAGCCACTGGAATGAATACTTGAGAGCTCCTCCCTGATTGGTTAATCTGAGACAAAGAACTCTTTGAATTTTGGCTGGAAAACTTTGAAACAAAGAGATTTAACATTCCGCTAGATAGTTGAGGATGTAAGACCAGAGGTAATCAGATCTGCCATGGGAGATGAGGCAGAGAGTAGGGGGGGTGTACTCAGGGCATAGCACAAAAGGAAAGAAGGCTACAAAAAGACTCTCAGTATTATAATAATGGCTGTTTTTGTGTTTTGAAATCTAAATTGGGCACATGGAAGAAAAACTAAATCTGGAATAAATAGTTTCATTTTTTCAGAATGATGAAATCTTTGAATTTTCAACTTTCACTTGTGCAAGTCTTGACCGACTACCCGGAAAACCAGCAATGCATAGTAGAAACCTGAAGATTTGCACACACACTCCCCTCAATAAGTAGTGAAAATGTTCTTTTGTTTTTTGAAAATTCCCCTTCAAAATAAGTTTTTAGAGGGGGTTCAATATACAATGTAAGTTTATGCTAAATTCGTCATTAGTTTGTTCATACTTTTCTTTGGGAAATTCAGACCTGTTTTTAGAGATCACAGCCCAACAAAAGGCGCGAGAAGTAACTTATTCATTGATCACTCCTTTTTCCAACTTTTTAATTAATCCCCCCCAACACAGCATATATGGGTGGCAGTGATTCACAATTTCTCTTGGAATGCTAGTTTGTTTTGTAAACTTCAAGAAATAAAATAATCACTAAGAAAAACAATTAAAATACATTCATAATAACGCTTCAATTTTAAAACAGTAACTGGTAAGTAACCTTTTTCAGGGTAATACTGGCGTAAGATTTTGTAATGGATTTGTTTTTTTCATCTATGTCCGGTCTCCCATCACACTTGTCATTATAACTCTCAAATCAGTAATGATGTATCAATAAAGAGCTGGGAAATTTAAAACAGTAGGATTTAGTGTGGCCTGACACTGTAAGCAATATTGTAGATGAATCAAAATATTTAAGCAAGAGTTAAAACTTGGATCAAGGCAGGAGATGATACTTGCATGACTTGCTCAAATAGTTAAATTTGAAAGTTTTCGACAACACATGATCAAGGTTTCAGATCCATGTGATTAAATATTCACAAAAATACCCCAAGCAATAAGTGCCCAAATGTTTTTTTATACAAGGGTGGATCCATAAGTCCATAGCCTGATACATAATTTTTAGCTGAATTTTGAAGTCAAACTTTCACTGTATAATGTTCAATCTATGTGATTAATATTCTCCACTCAATAAAGTGAAATGGCAAAGAATGAGATTATGTTGGAAAGTAAATATTTTAAATCAATCTTTATTATTATTTGATGCAGTATTGTAACAATACCACTTTTTATTAAAAATGACTAGTATTTACCTTCTTCCTAATTTTAGCTGTTTTTAACCAACATATCAATTCAGGCTACCATTTCTATGGCAACGAATAATAGCACAGTCAGAAATAATCTTCAGTGAGAAACGAACTCACACCCTCATTGCCAGAGGGAGACTAGTTTATGACTATAAGTTGTATAAAAACAGTTAAAATTAGGATGAAGTTAAAAAATAGTCAAATTTAATAAAAAGAAGTAAATATTTATTGTGCAAAATGAAAGCTTTTTTCATCATTAGGCTATGGATTTATTAATATACCTATGTAATTTTTAAAATCTGCAATACCTACATGATGCAGATATACACAAAACTGATTAATATTGGATAAGAAAACCAAACAATTCTTGCTCTGGTATTAATAAAGAGTTTTTTTTTCTTCCTGAGAATGGAAAATACATTGCAATTACTTGTAAATAGCACTTGAACTATGAATTATTTGGGCTCAAGTTTCCCAATATTCAATTAACCAAGACTAACACAGACAAATATTATCTGGTATCATAATTAAATTCTTGTATATTTTATGAGATGATGCCAAAACCGGGTAAACATTAAGGAAAACATTTAGAGCCAACTCTCAATTCGGTTTATTAGCATATAGTTTTAAGTAACACAAATACAAAACAAGTCTGGTTAGTCACTCAATAGAAACTGTCATGTGACCAACATCTTTTGGCAACATGCCAAGTTGGGGGTGATTAATTAAAAAAATTGACAAAGGGGTGATCAATGAGTAAGTTACTTCTCTCCCCTTTTGTTGAAAAAAGTATGAATTTTCCAAAATCAAGTGGACATAAACTAAGGGATCAATTTATGAACCTCCTTTTTTAGGGTTTTAGGGGGGGGGGGAATCTTGAATAACAGACATCATAAGGTGTAAATGTTTAAATTTGCAGCCCTCTAGCTCCAATGGTGCAGCCTGTACACATGATATATACATAGCCAGCCAGCCAGACCAACTCAAAAACTGAAGAAACCTATTTTGACAGTTTTGGTTTACTGTTCCTAATAGCCTAACAAACATAAGGCACATTTCAGAAAAGTGGACAGAGAAAACACTTGGTATGCATATCAGAGATCTTTTTATTATCTCAAAATGCTAATATAAACATCCTATCACACAAAGCTTCTGAGAGGGTGGGTGGGGGGCTGCAGCCAGTCCATCACAATGGGGCCCAAAGGTCCAAAGGGGGCCTGTGATAGTTAAATGGGGCCCAAGAGTTATAGTTCTGAGTCGAAACGATAGGTCTATTAATAAAATGGCTCTATCATTTACCAGCAAGCAAATGTAGTATGGCATGCTAAGATGGTTATAAACACGATGGCTAAAGGACGAGGGTGTTTCTATAGTGTGTATGTAGGACGGATGAGGTGAAAACAGCTTTGCACCACCTAATAAAATTCCTCTCAGTGGCCCTGCCATCACAATGAAATATGGGTCATATTATGAAGCATAATCTTATGCCTTGTATAGTATAGTTCTTCTGGATCAAACTTCCACTCATCCATGAAATCGCTTTTAATACCTCTTTGTGCTTGCGAAATCCATCTATTTTATTGATCCATCAACCCACCTTCAGAGCATTGTCCATTGCTGTTCTGAATAGTTATTACATACTCAAATATTTTAAAATATTAGGGCAAGAATGTACTATTATTTTGCCAATGAGTTTCTATTTTTAGTAAGACAAAAAAAATGATGTGCATGCTTTAGTATATACTTATGTAGATAAAATTAATTAATATATACATATATTTACATCACGCATAATCATAATCATTCAGTTCCTTCTCTGCTGCCATTGTCTGGGTGACGGTAGAAGAAGCTTTTCTGTCTGCAGCCTGCAACAAAGGTTCTGACATGGTTATGTCCATCCACTCCTTCAGATCTGCTTTTCTGTTGCTGCCCTTGTCTGCACCCTCCCTGCACAGTGGTCTTACATAGTCTGCCCTGTCGTGTAATGTGACAGAACCACATCAGCTTACATCGCTTCACAGTGACATAGAGAGGTTCCTGGGAATCCTTATTGGTTTTGTGCTCCAAGTAGGAGATGCAGAGCTGCCTCATCAGGCATTTTGTTTCAAATGCCTGGAGTCATCTTCCTGCCTCTGTCAGCAGTGCCCACGACTCACAACCATACTGTAGGATGGAGAACACTTGGGATTTGAAGAGCCCACACTTGGTGAGGAAGCCGATCTTGCTTTTCCACACCCTCTTAAATCTGGCTATCACTGATTTCTGCTGTGTAGGTACCATATTTTGACAGGGTCACTACCTAGTATTTGAAGATGGACACTTCTTCTATTGGCTCACTGTTAATGGTGATGTTGTTGTGATGGCACTGGTGTTCTTTAAGTTGTTCACTATAACTTTGGACTTCTCTGAGTTGACCTCTGTGCAATACACGCTGGCACTTGCAACTAGTATGCTTGTCAGGCCGTGCAGTTGTTACTGCTCCCTATTAGATCTATGTCAAACATTGCCAGCCACCAATGGAGATGGAGGTGTGGTACACACATATATACAATAATATATATGCTTAAATATATCCAAAATATTCTAAGAATTTATAAATAATGATTGTTTTTATGTGCATCTAACAGCTCTTATTCTGTTTGCTTATCAGTCTATACTGGAAAGACAGTGCTCTGCCAGTGCTCTGCCAGTGCTCTGCCAGTGCTCTTCATTGCATATACATACCAAGCATAAAGCTGGAATTCAACATAATCACTTCAAACATTCAAGTCACTTTAAAAGTCAAAAGGAAATGTTTCTTGCAATTTTATTGAATTTATTTGCCTTTAGAAGCAAATTTTAATAAAATAGTTTTTATTTTTCTCTTTATTTGTCAATGTCTTTAAAAAGTGTAAATCTTGCTCATCAAAAATTAAAAAAACAAAAAAGGCTAAAAATTCCATAATAATAATTTCTAGACACTTTATGAACTTAACTGCCATGTTTTATTAGTATTTGCCCAACTGTATTTCAGTTAATTTTGGAGTTGGAACTCAGATGTGATTTATAATCTATTGCTTTAAATTTCTCACAAAAACAATTATACTTTAAAATGTTATGAGAGCTGTTATAAAAATCCATATAATTTCTTGAATATCTAAATAGTATATATCCTGAATATCAATAAGAATGTATACAGACTCCATAACTTCAGAATATATATGTAGTTATCATTATCCATCTATTTATAGGTAGGTAATGGTCTGCATTCAAGGTGAAATTAATTAGAATTTAAATGTTTGCTGGATGTTCATGAAAATGCAGATATAGTTATATTCAAATTGACTCAAAGTTTCATTAGAAAAACCTTTAAAACTTCTACTACATTGGTTCCACAATAGAGTATGAAGAGTACAGAACAGATCAGACTAAAGTGAACAATTGCCTGCAAATAATAGTTTTAGTTCTACTCTACTCCACATCTCATCGTGGTATAATGGTTAGCAAGCTGGTCTTCGAGATCATTACTACTGAGTAGTGAGACCAATTCATAGTGGGTGTCCCATGCTTGAGCCAAAACTAAGCTAAGTTTAGTAAATAACTATTTAGATCCCAAGAATTGTATTTTTAAAATGGTTTGTTGCAATATCATAAAACATATGGTTTCTCCTACTTCCCATTCACACATACATTACTGGCAGTGTCCTTCTGAACTCTAGTCATAGTAGTATTTCTATTTTCTTTCTCCTTTTCTGAAACCCTTGACATTATCCCAATAGATGGCAGGAAGTAGGTTTCACAACATTGCGCATATTTGGAAGTGAGTTGGCAAAATACATTTTTCTAACATGACACTTAGTTTTAACCCACACAACTTTTGATCTCATCATTTCACTGGCTTATGTGTTTCCTGGCAATGTCTGTAGGTTTTGTTATATTGACTTATGTGAGCATTCATCGCATCACCATGTGTATGTGCTAATTACATTTCTTTGTGTATATATTTATAACAACATATACTGTATATATTGTATTGTGTTGTGTATTTAGTTATTGTTTTGTGTACACATTATATTGTCTTGGGTAAACATTTATTACGCACTAGCATATACCCATAACAAATAATGAGGTTATCTATGTATGGATTGGCAATAAGGAGCCAAAAGCACCACTGATAATGCGCAGTATGTAAAAGAGAGTCATAGAAGGAAAATTATTTTATTAAAAATATAACATTTCATTACAAAATAAAGTTGAATATTATTTCATTTTAAAAAATAGGATAAAAGTATGGCCATATTTGACAAATCTGGCCTTCGCTGAGAGGTAGTGATACTCACAATAATTACTATGAAATAATATTGAGTTTTTTAAAAAAAATAAAAGTGAAAAGTGATTTAATTTTTAAAAAAATGTGTTTGTGTGTATTGGGATCAATGCACAGTTACCTCCCCGACATCGTAGCTATATGTTCTCATAATGAAATCTGAGAAAGTTATCAATGATTTTTAATTAAAAATAGGAGGAAAGTTTGTTTAAATTTTGGGCTGGCATCAGCGGTGGATGACTTCAAAGTTACCTCCCCGACATTGAAGATATATATTCATATGACAATATCCACAAAATATCGCCATCAAAGTTTTCAATGAATTTTGACTAAGACAATCGATGGACAATGGGACCATCGATCTAGAGCAGAAAATGATTCTTCTCTAAAGACGGGAAAGGCTGGTAACCATTCAGCGAAGCTTTAATAAACTACTGCCTCAGCATGCCGACATCAAATAGGCGAGGACGGTCATCAGT
>VCCN01004667.1:3826356-3837390 GCA_006491835.1 Architeuthis dux
CACAACTCATTAACAGTGTTCCTCTATATATTGTAACATCGATCTGACCTGGAAAATGGAAAGCTATATCAAACAAAATTTATTTTCAGATAATGTATTTTTATTTGTAGACTTTAACTTGAAATTGAGCCTTTTATAAAAATCTTGTCTTCATATAATACTTATACCATCAGAGATTTGCAGATTTTACAAGCGCACGACTTTTTCTGAATTGTAGGAAATTAAGAAAATTGTTTAGTGTTAAACTCCTGATGGCATCTAAAAAATGTATTCTATGGCAAGTGAAGGAAACATAATATTAAAAAACTTGCAATAGCTTTACATCCCAGCATACACTTTCTCCAATTCAGGATAATTTGCCGGAGATTCAATTTAAAATATCTTAGATCTTTAGTAACTAAGAATACTCCTAGGTTGGCAAGCTTTTGACTGAGCAAGCTTAAACTTCAAGAACAACAAGATCCCATTAGTTTTTAAAAGAAGGGTCTACAACCAATCTGACCACCCGATAATCACCTATGGAGCTGAAACATGGAACCTAACCAAAAGATTGGTTCTCAAACTAAGAACTATGCAACGTGCATGGGAGAGTATCATGATTAACATTACATGGACAGATCACAAGACAGAACATTACAGATCACCAGATCATATGCAAAATTGTGGCCAGCAAAAAATAAGATGGTGTAATGATTTAGATAAGTTCAGAAGATATTAGCACCGTGATACCCACAATCGAGTGGGTCAATTAAATCTTGGGGAAGGCCTATGTGGTGAGGACTTGCCACTTCGATGATCGAAACGTGCACGCGTCACTTGCATTTGTGTACATGGATGTGCTCATGATAGCTCTTTTAAACCAACAGCTTTCACAGTACACCTGGGATACTGACGCTTCACTCTTGCCACATACGGATCTTTCCCTCGCTGTTCTGGCCGATAAAAGGGGGAAGCTAGGGTTGAATGGCAAGTTGTGTTGGGGACTTGTACAATGCAGTTGTCACTCTGAGAAGCTCAACAAATCTTGATCTAGGAGAACCAGGGAGGTCTAGGAAGTATCACATCTGAATTTTGTGCTATCCAATTCGCACCGAACTGTGTCTGTGTCTTCCCAACCCCTCTTTGTGCAGTATTTTACATGCTGTCCAGTGACTGCTTGCACCAAACTGTGCTTCCCAACCCCTCTTTAAATCAGCAATAGTCTATGTCCAATGATGGACATTAAAATGTTGATGATGATGATGAAAATGATGATGACATTTTCCAGTCAAAGAAAATCAATTTCAAAACTGCATATTTGTATAAACTTTGTGATATTTAGTTTAATTTTTCAAATAATTAATTTATAAAATAGAAGTTATTTTAACAAAGTTTTAAACTTTGTAATTAGCTTAATTACCTCTAGAAGTTTTAGCATACCATTAATATGCATATGAAGTTTAAAAAGTGTTTATTAACTTATAGGCCACTTTTATTATGATTGTAACATTTTATTATAAACAGAAGTTAATGAATGTTGATAGTTGGCCAAGAAGAAGTTAGTTACTATTTTCTAGAGTTGCAGTCTGTTGTCTATAATTCTAATTTATAATTGTACATTAAAATAAAATGTCCAAATAATATGGAACATCTGTGGATAGTGATAAAATTGAAGGAAGCCACATGCATTATTCTGTTAGACAGCTATGTAAGTCAGGCCATTATGGATTTCAACATGGTGCAATGTTCTTCACTCAGCAAGGAGAAAATTGGAGAGCATCCCCATATATAAATATGGAATCACCTATATTACACAAATTGTTGAGAATAGTAGTGTCTGTCTGTGTTGCTGGTAATGATTTGAGCTGGTCAGTAGATTAGCCATCATTTCTTTTCTGTTTGCCAACTCCTTCCCTACAGATTTTACACCTGAAGAAGGATATAGAATGGATTAGCTGAAACAATGTAGTAGCAAAAAAAAGTAACATAAAGTATGAGTTCAATAGTCTTGACAACTCTTGGGATGATAATGACTCTTTCTCAAATTCTTTTTAGTTCAAATCTTTTTCACTTTTATGGTTAATTCTTTTGTTTGAACTCAGATGTTTATATTATACAGCATATGAGTGGCTGCACATGATGAATGCACAACAAACCATTTTTAAAAAGTGATATTTTTGTTATATTTAGTGCTACAATTGTTAAGTAAGTATCTTCAGTTATCCACCTTAGGCAGAGAAGCGCTTATCGACTTTCAGTAAGGCACCACTGTTTACGTTCTGGTGGCGAGATGTGATGTTGGTTTTAAGAGATTGTATACAATGCACATGCTGTAATAAGTATGAATAAATTGAATCTGTGAGTATGTTTTTTGTTGGATTTATTAATCTCTTGATATCTGTCATAATAATCTTTACAATAATGATCAGTTTTTAAAATTTATTTTGAAGCTTGAGAACTCTATGAATCATAATGCAGAGTGTTCAAGATTCAAAATAAAAATAAACTGAGCATTGTAGCTCTAAAAATAACGAAAATATGAATTCTTAAAAAATAGTTTGTTGAGCACTTATCATGTGTGACCACTCATATATTCTAAATCACCCATCCTCAGTTCTTTTATAGATGAATGATGATCTCTACACATCTGCCTACGACTATTTCTTTAAGGAAGATGCCAACACAGTGAATCATTATACAAAATAAATATAATCAGCACATATAGTGACAGTGGTCATTATGTTTAGCTATCGGATTTGATCCTAATTCACCATCCTTATATGAATGAATAAAACAAATATCAGATGATTCTATTGTTGAAGTGCACATATGGATGCAGGATATGAATCATTTTGATTTTCCTACTCAGAAGTGACTAATTCATTCCCAACCTTTATCTTATGAATCTGATCAATGCTATTACTCAAAAGTGCTAATCATTACCTTTGCTTTGATTATGATCAATTAACTTCCTAGAAAGCTTATTTATAAGAGCCTAAATTGTGAAGAGTTTAGAGAAACCCGAACATTCTTCAACCATATGTGCATAAAATTTGTGATATTTAGGCAGTCGTAGGTGGGGGTCACAGATTTGACCCCCACAGTTATTGAAAGTCATGAACAGGATATCAACCAAAACCCCAAACTGCATGTGTTGGGGACTGGCATACAAAAGGAATACAACAGGTGTTCGAAAGTCATAAACAGGATATTGACTGAACCCTGACACGTGGGCTGGAAAACCAGCGTGGGTGTTCGAACCCAATAAAAGACACAGAGCACCCTCGGAAGCCAGAAAGACAGACCGCCTAGGCTTGGGAAGACACAAGACCAATTTCCCTGTAAGAAAAGTCTGGCGGCTATCATTATCTCTCTTCCACTATTCATTCTCCGCCACAGCACATTGTATCTGATACAATACAAATATATCATCATATTTTTATAAACCAAGTTTCAAGTCTTCCTTTTTCTCGAAGTCCAAGATGGCTATACAACTTTAGAAGATTAAAAGGCATGATGATAGTATTAACAAAATCAAAATCCCACTTGTTTTTAAGTCTTTCAATAAAATCTTGCCTATTTTAACACATCAGATAATAGATTAATACTTTGCACAATTATATCCATCAATGCTGATAAGAATTAGAAAGAAGATACAATTTATTGCATAAATACTTGTTGAACAAATTCGTTAACTTTAACATTCAATTTATATTGTTATTAAAGAGTAAGTAAAGTTAGATTAACAGTTTTTTGAATGTTTTTGTAGCAAACTAACAGAATGTGATCAGCAAAAAAGTAAACTTGAAGTCATTAACATCTTTTTCTCTTATATTCACTTTCACATTCATGGGGGTGAATCAATAAATCGAATAGCCTGACACAGTTATAAGCTGACTTTTGATCTGAAATGTTCACTGTATAATGTTAAATCCATAATCTGGAGGAAATAAAGAAAAAGTAAAGAACAAAATAAGAAATGGGAATAATACAGATATTACAGACAGAACTAAAGTAAGAGGATATAAAGTATCATATACATGACCATCCTATGCCGGACAAAAGAGGGACTCAAATTCATGAATCAATGGACCAGGAAGTTATGACTATACACAAGGCTCCACACCACAGATTGAATGTAAAAAGAAAGGAAGGCGGAAGAGGACCCATCAGCATTGATAATTGTGTTCAGACAGCAAAAATGTGATTTGCAAAATATGCACAACATAGCAGTGAACATATATTGTGAACAGCTCATAACAGTGCAGCAAGAGATACAATAACAGACAATAATGAAACAATGAGGCACACAACAAGAAAATAAAACTGGGAAAAGAAAACTCTACACAGATAATTGAAAAGGCAGGTAGAAACTAATGCAGATGGGCAAACATGAACATGGTTGTGCAAAGGATACTTGAAAAGAGAAATGAAATCTTGTTATTGCAGCTCAGAACAAATGCTCAGGACAAATTATATCAAAGTGAAAACAGAGAAAACTCAGAAAAACAGCAAATGTTGCCTTTGTGAACAAAATATGAGGCATTTAACCTCATCATAAATGAATGTAGCAAGCTTGCATACAAAAGGAATTCAAAACAGCCATGGCAGAGTGGGGACACTGGGAATTGTACAAATGACTTTGGTTTGACCATGTTATCCTAGAAAATAAAAAGAATAAGATACTCTGGTACATTTAGATTCTGACCGACCATCCCACCAGAAGACTAGATCTAATTGTTGTAAACAAGGGAAAAAGGATCTGATAGATCATAAATATGGCTTAACCAGTGGGCCATAGGGTGAAGACAAAAGAAAGTGAAAAATTGGAAAAGTACCAGGACTTCACCCTAGAAATGAGAAAGCTGTTGAACATGAAGTTTAGGGGCTTCCTCATAATAATTGAAACTGTACCAAAAACACAAGAATCAAGACTGGAGGAATTAGAGATTCAAGGAAGAATTGAGGATGTCCAGAGCACAAGTGCTGGGGATTCGAGGAGACTTGCTGTGTCTCAATCTCCAATGATAAACACCAGACATCTTGTGCGAACATGCAGATGCATGAAATAATAATATGTTTATTAAATGATTTTATGTTATCATATCTTGTTTAATAATCACTTTTTTACCCTATATATATTACACAACTAAAACGATTGAGTTATGCACCATCTGTGAACATTTCAAAGATGCAGATGAATTAGTCTAGTCTAATAAGTTAAAACATTGAAACAGAGTTAAAAACAGGTATGAGACATATAGATTAGAACAGTGTATGTATTGTAGTCAGATGAATACAAGGATACAATGGTCAATTTTTGAGAACCTGCCAGCACCAAGGGAAATTGATTCAAAGATGAGTAGAATGTATGATTTGCAGGTCAGATTATTGGTTTTACTGTAACTCCCAAGTCGGTAGTGCCAAAGTTTTTAGCCAATAAACTGACAGAATGTCAAAATACTTCTGGGAACTAAATTCATCAAGTATAGGGTATAAATATGTAAGTTTTATCATATAATGAACCAAATGAGCTGAAAACCAACTTTGAATAGCACAGAGAGCCATGGAAAGAGCAATGCTAGGGATAACTCTAAGAGATAGAAAAAGATCAACATGGATCAGAGAGAGGACTAGAGTGAAAGATATTATACGACTAATTAAGCAGCAAAAGTGGAGATGGGCTGGCCACCTAGCAAGAAGAGATGGTAATAGATGGGGGAAAAGACTAACCGACTGGTGCCCATGGGACAGTAAACACAGTAGAAAAAGACCAGATACAAGATGGAGGGACAAGATAGAAAAGTTTGCCGGTGAGACTTGGTAGAGGTTAGCACAAGATAGGTCGTCATGGAAGGAGATCGGAAAGGCCTTTGTCCAGCAGTGGACTTATAACGGCTGCTGCTGATGATGATGTAGCTACACAGATTTAATGAAAGCTTCTGCTTATATATAATACCATCTCAGGTAAAATGTGTTTCATATTGCAATAAAATGGGTAATAAGACTCAGAATTTATGGAAAATACCAAATTTTAATTTATATTCTTATGACACTGAGTTTATATTATATGTAGATATTTATTAAGTTAGCCTAATTTATTACAAACTACATTAGTAGGGTATGCAGCCAGGGTTTACCTCACTATGAATGTAAAAAACAGCTCTATTGCAGAAATCCTTGGATTTGATGCATCTTCTGCTTGATCCACTGAACCAGAGTATATGGATTCCACTGCCTGACCCAGGGATTGAACTTCCAACCATCATGTAAACTGCAACACTTAACAAACACTTATATCCACTAGGCCATTGTCCTGTACCCGGATATAAGTTTTACAGTTTACATGAGTGGTCATGAGTTCAATCCCTGGGTCAGGCAGTGAAATCCATATATTCTGTTTCAGTGTAATGAGCAGAAGCCACATCACAAGGACAAATTAACAAAAAAGAATTAAGTACCGAATGAAACAGGCACCTGAAGAAGGCCAGAGGCTACAAGAGCTGAAGCACTGTGACTATAACAACCAAGATGGGGACAACAGTTTGAATAAATCAATGCATAATAATTTTCTTACTATATTTGTTCTTTGCCATTGCATTAGTCTTTAGCATATGCTCAGAAGCATTTATCTGATTTCCACAAAATCCATACAAACACAAGCCTATCTAGTTTGATTCTTTGCATATACTACTGCTACTATTATAGTCTGTTCTATACAATACTCTAATTGCATCATCACTGAACTTAACATACTTTATATATAAAAACACCAGTTCTAATTCAAAGCAACATATGGTCTTTTTTCTAATAAATAACCAAAATATTGAAAAAGAATCTTTTTTTTTTCACCACTGCCAGTCTTCAAGAATTTAAGATTGCCATCATCCCTTTTTATAATTCAGTTATATTTTATAGTTGTAGAATACAGATAAAATCCACAGATTTTACATTTCTCTTTTTAAAGAAATATATACTGTTGTCATTGAGAAAAACAACAAAGAAATACCAACTACTACTGAATATCCTGAGGAAAAAACTGGAAAATTCTTCTTTTCTGTTCTGACATTTGTATAAGAAAAAGAAGATTTGTGAAAACAATGTTAAAACTCTTTTTTTCTTGGGATTGAATAACTGAAAATATATATATTTACTAAGCAAAAGTTTTTAGATATGTTATAAATTGATATAAAAGCAAATGTTGATCAATGCCATTCATTATACAGTTATGAGGAGACTAGGAGGTGCGGAGTGGCCAAATTATTAGCAAGGAAAATGGAATCAGCGAAACAAGTTCAAATCCTGGCTGAGGTATTTTGCACTAATGCACTTGAGAAAGGCATGAATCCACTACCCATGCCCCAGCTATGGGTAAAATAGTAGGGTAGATGAAGCTCATTAATGCTGTGTCAGTTCATCTAAGCAAAGGCTACTCTGACAAAAAATCAACAGCTTGATGGCAGCTACTTTTGCTAGCTCAGCCTGCCGAGCTACTGAGGAAGGGCAGCTGATCTCTACTTAAAAAAAACAACCAGCACAGACGGTAAGAGTGTCCTCCCCTGATCCTTGCAAACGAGGAATAGGCTAACAACAACAATATGAAGGGACTGCAATACTATAATCTTGCTTTACCTCTCAAACAATAGTCAATTAATTATTAATTGTGATATATTATGATAAATATCAAACTTTCTAAAGAAAATCACTGAGATCAGTCTAATCTAGAAATATGTTGAAAACCAACAAGTTGTCTGAACAATTTTATCCCTCATATCAATTATTATTATATTTGATATACATTTTATCAAATCCATAATAAAACTATTATGGATTTGATAAAATGTATATCAAATGCAAACTAAAGGATATCATTATTTAATTACAACAATAAAATTCAAAGTTTATAATGCATAATACAAAGCCAACTGGAAAACTATAGAGTATGATATTTTACATAAAACATTTTTACACAAAACCTGGTTAGGATTTGTTCTCTTGGTGTCTACTGGAATTCAACTGGATAATTCAGATCCATAATTCCAGAATCCCAACAGAACTGACTATGGACACAAACACCAACTAGATTCTTTGTATCATAAAAATAGACACCAGCCCTGTTGGCTTGGGCCTAGAATATGCAGAGGGGTAAGATGCCCCAAACAGAGGCAACCGCTTTTTTCACCAAAGTTGCAAGACTCTATTTAAAAGAGAATAACCTTTCACCAAAGTCACAAAACTATTTTTTTAAAAATTTAAACTGATTTTGGCATTAAATGACCCATCAAGGGTTGATATGCCGCTAAACAGATCAATCAATCAATCAATCATAAAAACAGACACATGATCTGCAATTATAACAACTTTTATCAACTTCTATTTCAACTTTTCTAAATTAAAGATTATATACTTGCTTTAATAGTTTGATAGTTCAATCATAGAACTGGGCATCTGAGAGGTGAGTGCAGTCAGTGCATTGCACCAAGTCAGTGCATTGCACCAAGGCCCTGAGGGACAAGAAAGGGGGCCTGAGATTTTCTTGGGTAGGAGCTGTGTATCAAAATCTCTAAGTCGATATGATATGTCCTTTAATAAAATAAGTTGACTATTGTTTACCGGTGGGTGAATATAGTAGGAGAGACCGTGGATAATTGGACACAGGAGTAAGTTAAATCACTTGCTTTAATTTTTGTTTCCGCCACTTGATTTTTAATGAATTAATTTCACAGGAAGTTACAGCCATATAAGTGAAAAATGTACCAACTAGCCCTGGTCTCCCCTATCACATATGAAAAGGGTTATAGCAGATAGAAGCAGGATGGCTAAAAGATGAGGTTTTTTGTGCAGTGTAAATGAGTGGGGTGAGAAAATAGAATTACACCGCCTTATAAAATTGGAGAGCATGTCCTTGAGTTTCTGGATCTTTCAGTGTCTATTGTATAATCTTATCTCAGTGCAATATATGCACTCCTTCTTTCCTCATAAGTAAACTCTCCTCTAGTTGTTATGGTCTCACCCAAGAATACAGTTTTAGTATGTTCAGCAAGCCTTGTTTTAATGGACTGGTAGTCACTTTCATATTCCCAACCACAATCGCTTAGGATATTTTTAATGCAAATCTTAAGTTTCACTCAGGTTGAGGCCTAATGAAAGTTAGAAAAAACACCAGCTAAATCATTACAATAAATAAAAGCTACAAAGATGACAATACCTGCTCATGTAAATGAAGTCATGACCATGCTTTATCTCAAGATTACTCATATAATGTTCACTACTGTTAACTGTTATTACTTTTTTTCCTTCACTTTTTCAGTCTGCTTCCTTTTCTTATTTAAAAGTCATGTAGACAATTATTATTCAATTATTCTATAGCAAAATTTGAGAATTATGCTGAAAATATTTCTAGCAAATTAGAGCAAATCCGTTTTTTGAAAAGAAGAGATTATTCAAAATAAAAGAATTTTCTTAGCATTTTGTTACATTTCCTTTTCACCACCTTTCTCTATTTTTTATTATTTTTCATCCTCCTCTGCACTGTCTCCTGCATATTCTGAAAACCCATTTCACATTTTTTATGAAATTTAAAATTGATCTTGCTCTTCTTACTTTCCTTAGGAAGTAAAGAAAGGAAGAGTTGAATTAATTAAGAGCTCTTCCTAAAATAGAGTATTGATTGTGTACACACAAATATTTGCATAGTGGCAATATATCTGAATTTATTGTATTATGCTTTATTTATTAGTCTATAGATCTAAAAATATAAATATTAGCTTTTGTTAATTTCATCTATTTCTTTTTTGTATTTTTGGTGTTCTTCCGATACCCAAGACTATATTCTCTCCTGTTTTTGCTCGGATATTTCCTTTTCTCCTTTATGACCTTCTACATCTTCCTCAATTTTGCTTGAACATATCTTTCTAGAACTCACTTTCTGTTAATGTTGTACCTGCGCTTCTCTCTGCAACACACATTTTGTAATAACTGTTTTTTCACTTTCAGTAAACTTTGTCCTCTTCTCTCCTTCTGTCCCAGGTTGTGCATATAGATAGCTCTAAAGACAGTGTTGGTTTATGGAAGAGTATGTCTAGCCATCTTAATGCTGTACTGCCTCTTGAGTAGCTCCTGTATTGATTGTTGTTACTGCGATTTGTTATAACAAATAAAGAAAGAGAAGAAGTAGAAAAGAATGAATGGAATCAGAGGACCAGCTCTGAATGTATAAGAGGAAGAAAGAGAGCAGTATTGGTTGGCTTTGCTGTTGCTAAGAAGTGTAGTGTAGTGTTGGAGGAGAGCAAGAGAACAAATTAAATCAAAGTTGAAGCTTAAAAGAAAAATCACAGTTGCCTTTATTCATGCTTTGTCTCCTCTTTTCCATTATTAATCACTTCTACCCACAACAGATCGGTTTGAACACTGTTGCTGGGTTTAGGCTATTCATGTGTTCTGACATTTATATGTATCTATGTAGCTATCTATGTATCTATGTAGCTATCTATCTATCTATCCGGACCTTGTCCAACCCTAACCGTTCATAGTAAAAACCCTTCAATGAGTAGGGAACATTTTGTTTTAGTTTTTTTGAAAATCCCTCTTAACCATTATTAATAACAGCACACCCACAACAGATCAGTTTGAACACTTTTGCTGGGTTTTGGTTATTCATGTGTTCAGTCAGTTATCTATGTATCTATGTATCTATCTATGTATCTATCTATGTATCTATGTATCTATCTATATATCTAGGTATGTATCTATGTAGCTATCTATGTATCTATCTATGTATCTGGACCATGCCCAATCCTAACCATTCATAGTAGAAACTTGAAATTTTGCACACACACTCCCTTCGATGAGAATGGGAAAATGTTTTTTGTGTTTTTGAAAATCCTTCTTTTGCCTTATTAATCACTGCTGCCCACAACAGATGGGTTTGAACACTGTTGCTAAGTTTAGGCTATTCATGTGTTCTGACATTTATATATATATCTATGTATCTATCTATGTATCTATCTAGGTATCTATGTAGCTATCTATTGTATCTATTTATGTATCTACCTT
>VCCN01004667.1:3889493-3914740 GCA_006491835.1 Architeuthis dux
CGTTATTTCTCATCCGCACCCCCCACCCCCCGTATATGGACGTTTCGCCGAATAACCTCTCGCCGACACACATTTAGTCGACAGACGTTTCGTCAAGCGGACGCTTCGCATTTATATAGATATATAAATAAACTTAAACATATGTTGATTTAAAGTAAATTTTATGTTATTTTTTAATTTTACTTTGGTCTTCTTTCGCCGACGGACGTTGCTTCTTTATTTATTTACCATTTAAAGGTTAACAAAATGAAATTCATCAAAACTAATTTTATTTTACATCTTAAGCAAAATTGAAAGAACAGGATGATGATATCAAACAAATATTATGAGATGAATTTTTGCGAATGATTATAAATAACTGGCAAGTTAGCAGGATATCGACTCCCTATCTTTAAAAAACGTAATTAATTAATTTATTAGTTGCATTTTATCGCAACTTTTTGCTCAGGCCGATTTCCCTCCGACAGTGAATAACTTGCATGATCGGCAAATAAAGAATAAGCCTTAGGTTTGGATTCGAACCCAGATCCCCAACGGGGAGAACCGTTTAGTCAGGCCTGCTCTAACAATTAAGCTACCAGGGCTTAACTGGAAGACAGATGTTCAAATAACATCCTTAAACCTATCCTTCATTCCGATCGGCAGCCACGTTTGTTTACATTCCGGTAGTTTCAGTATTTTATTTTTATTTTTGTATTAGATGAAATGTTATATATCATTATTATTTACATTTTTTTGACTACTTTTTACTTTCATCTTATTTTATTAGTTCCTTTTTATCGCAACATTTTTATTTTAATTATTGTTTTGTTTTCCGATCAACGCGATTTACTCACTGCCGGAGGGAAATCGTTCTGTGCAAAAAAGGTGCGATAAAAAGAAGAAAATCGACAATTGAGAATTGTATATATCAGTTTTATTTGCTAACTTGTCAAATAACTGTCAATCATCAACTTAAATTGATGTCTTGCCGATAATAAAAGTAAACCAACTAAAACCATGACTTTGAAACAATTCCATTCTACTTTGTAATTAAAGAAAATGTGTTTTTTCTTCATTAGACACACATTTGGACTGTTTTCTTGCTAGCAAAACCAAGAAAATACTTAAGAACAAAACTTTGTAAATTTTAATTAATTACGTTTTTAAAATAGGGTATCGTTGTCCTGCTGCCCTACCGGATATTTCTAATCATTCGCGAAATTTCATTTCATAATATTTGTTTTATGTTATCCTGTTCTTCCAATGTTGTTTAAGATGTAAAATAAAATTATTTTTGATAAATTTCATTGTATTTTTTAAGCCTTACGGGGCCAATAGATAAATACAACAACGTCGAAAGAAGACCAAAGTAAAATTAAAAATAACACTTTAAATCAACAAATGGTCAAATTTATTTATTATTTAGTTTTTTCAATATGAAATATGAATATTTTGATACAATAAAGATGCAGTTTCATAAGTAAAAACTTGGTTCAGCTCCATAAAAATATTATTCAGTCCAAAGAAATTATTGTTTTGATGGAAATAAATTGTCCTCAATGACTACAACTAATGTGAGGAATTGAATTTGAAAGCGCATCCTATTATATAAAAGCTGTTGTCACTTTTTCTGTCTATTTGTTGGTTGATTGGTTGGTTTCTGTCACACTAAAGCAAACCTATATAATTAACAAACTCTTGTCATGATTGGATTGACAGACTTGGGGGTAGGCAAGCAAGTAGCGCATCTGTTCAGCCAACCTTACAATGCTAGAAGAATGGGTGAAATTGAGTTACAAGTTGGCAATCAACCAAGCAAGCAGTAGGCGCAGCTTGAGTAGCTGCTGCAGATTACTGCTTTACTCACTTGCCTGCTACCACTTTTGTTTACATCCAGTACATATTAAGTAAAGCACAAAGCCAAATGAAGTAGAACCAGGTTCAGATGAGTGCGTTATACAAATCCATAATTTATACATTCATAACATAAATAATCCCGTAATTTCTTAAGGTTACTATACTAGTTTAGATATATTCAACTATGAATGAAATTGAAGTGTAACATAGTAAGAGGTTTATTTCTTTTTTAAAAAAAACTTTTCATTCGTTTGCAGTAAAATACATTGATTAGTATAAGAAATTGGAATAAATATCAGATCTTATTATTCTCTTGTAAGTTTATCTTGAACAGCTTCACAGATGCCGGTTGTCATTATTCCACACAAAAAGGATACTTTTTTTCAATAGTGCAATAGTGCAATTATAAAAGAATATGCTAATCGTATCATTAACCATATTTAACCGAAACTCATATAGAAGAATCAGCAGTCATGTGTCTAACTTGTTTTAATCCAAACATACCATAGAGGTTTAGATACAGCTAATGCCATAAGCTGAATTATTTGGTTACATAACCTCAAACCAGGAGAAATATAAGGTTTAACATTAATGCATATGTGTGTTAATTATTTAGTTAGTGTTTTCTTTTGATATTTAGTTTGTTCTGGCAAAATCGAATGGGTTTCATTTGCTTTGTAATGCTGTTGAATATCTGCACACCTTGGAGAGAAAAAAAGATATTTCTCATCTGTAGCATGATGAAAGAGATTGCAGATTCTAATGTTAAATGGAGCTGACATATTTCAGCTTCTTGTCGGAAAGGTATTATATTTATAAGTATTTACTATCAGTGGGTATAATACCATCTATATTTAATATCTATAGGTATTTACTAAGCTTAGCCCAGTCTGACACAAGGCCATAAGTGTGGAGCATTTAGCAATAATAGAACACACTATACCGTATAATGAGAATGAGAAGAAAGTTTGTTATGGCCCACATCTTCTCAACATTTAACTAACTTCAGATGGTAAATAAGAAGAAAGTGTGTTATGGCCCACGTCTTCGCCACATTTAACTAACTTCATTTGCTAAATAAGAAGAAAGTTTGTTATGGCCCACGTCTTCGCAACATTTAACTAACTTCAGTTGGTATATAAGAAAGTGTGTTATGGCCCACGTCTTCGCCACATTTAACTAACTTCAGTTGGTAAATAAGAAGAAAGTTTGTTATGGCCCACTTCTTCGCCACATTTATTGAACTTTGTTCAGTAAATCCGAAGTCAGTTCAGATGGATCCACATGTTCGTTAAAGCCGAAATCCGTTATATCGAGGTTTGTTATATTGAGGGTTTAATGTATAGTTTTTGTTTTAGGAGTGAAACAATATAAATAGTCAGCATCAGAAGGAGAGAAAAGGCATGTCTTCAATTAACAAAACGAGCAGGAAATAAAAGCTTTGAAACGAGATCTGCTGATTATTTCACAAGAGTTCTAGCATCCATTCTACCGGTTGTATAGCCATTTAATTATAAAAATATGATGATATATTTTTTTATTGAATAAGATACATCGTGTCGTGGCGGAGAATGGGGAGTAGGAGAGAGATAATGAGATCCGACAGATTGTTCCCAACAGGGAAACTGGCCCCGTGCTCCCAAGCCCAGCTGCTCTCTGACTTTCCGTTAATGAGAGTGCCTGTGTGCCTTTTATGTGGTTCGAACGCCTATGCTGGTTTTCCAGCCACCACCTGCAACTTCAGTCGATATCCTGTTTATGACTTTTGAACACCTGGTGTGTCTTCCGGTCCCTGACACCTTGAAGTTTGGGATTTTTGTCGATATCATGTTTATAACTTTCAACATATGTGGGGGTCAAATCTGTGACCCCAGCTCACGGCTGCCTAAATATACAACATAGCTTCATGTTGCCAAAACTTCAGCTTTTACATTCCAAGGGCTTCTTTGAATAGAATTACTTCCTTTTTTTCTTGTTTTATTTCATTGTTTAGATACAGGATTTTAAAGCTAGATGTACACTGTGCATGACTTCACTCTATATTGTATAGTTAAAACATTCGCTACAACATTGGATAGCGCAACACAGTGCAACAAAATAAGAACAACCTCTGCGCAGTGCTGCAAGACAGAAACAGGGCCTTGTGCATTGCTGTTGCAGAGGAATAGCAAGAGAGGGGTGAGGGGGCAGTTGTTCCCGGGTGCAGGTGTAAAGGGACATAAAATTCCCTCTGGCCTATAATACCTGTTAATCAATACTTAATCAATACCTCACCTAGGGTATAGTGTGACTGCCAGCCCCAGGCACTGTTTTTGACCCAGGTACTGAGAACTGTGCTGTAGATTGCCTTAAATAAAACTATGGAATGGATACACATGTGTACCAGAGGCAATTCACAATAAGCCACAATATGCACATGTGAGTCATGTGGCAGTGAACGTGTTAAAGGAAATAATTAAATTTAACTCCTCAGCAAAGGTTTAGAAAAGTTAAACAGGTTGTACCACCTTATCAGTATCAGTATATTGTTTAAATTATTCTCAAGGAAGTGCTGAAATCTGCTCCATGATAAATAATTCAATAATTGTTTCATTTTATTTGAGCTGACTTTTTTAAAAATTGTTTATAATTTGTTCTTCACAAATCTCTTTTTTATTATATTTTCCCCATAATTATTAAAGATATCAAGAGTTTATTAGAATAAGCCCATCTTTGTTATTTCTTTCATCATGAGATTTTATTTGAATATTAAACTGATTTATTCATTCACATTTCATCTGAAATGGATTAAAAAAATTTCCAATGAAAATGTGACCAAAGAAAGGACGATTATTGGAGAATAATCTCTCCAATGAATTCTTAATGAATGACTATGTGGTATCTTATAGCATACTGAATCAAACAAAGCCATTCACCACTTGTATTCAAGATTGTACTATCTTTATCTTTATTATTTTGAATGATTTGCTCTTTATCTTCTACAGGTGAACAGTTTCTGGTAAATCATAAAGAGCCCTGTTTGAATATTGTTTCATGTTTATATCATTTTGCATGATGCTGATCAAAGAAGACACTATTGAAAGTCATCTAAGAATGGGGATATTAATCTGAATTCCTTTGAAAAAGCTAAGGATGCTTTGCAAATCTAGTTAGTTGCTGATTCATTCAGTGTGGAATTGTATAAAGTAAGGAAATGAGCATTTTAATTCAGTCTTATTTCTCACTGAATTATCTTGGAAACATATGGACATGGATTCTTTTCCTATGTTCTGCCATTCTGCTAAAGAAAGACTATTCATTTCTATACATTGTATGTGTGCATATGCCTATGACAATTATTATACCTAGATATCAAAGAATCTGTATTCTTTATATCAACCATATATCTTTTATCTTTGACTCACAAAACTTACGGATTTGTTTTATATTAATTAATTCCCAAAATCTAAACATCCACATGATGAATGCCAGTTTTAACGATTATAATAATAATGCAATTCTTTCCCTAATTAGTTTGTAATGCATTAGAAATTCGGATTGTGTTATATGAAATGATAGCCTTGATAGGAACCGATTGGCAGTTGGTATCACATCACTGTCTGTAATCAAATGATGGATAATTTTATATCTGACAGAATATGATAATTATAATGACATTTATTCAGTTGAGAGCCGATATTTGCCTGGTGCCAGCGTGAGCGACTGCTAAACGAGTGACCTAAATCATAAATGTGAATAAAGAAACAGAGTGTACACGGGTTCGATCCTCGCACAGAGTTTGTTTCTTTATTCACATTTACGATTTGGGCCGCTTTTTAGCAGTTGCTCACACCAGGCAAATATAGGATCTCAACTAATAAATGTCATTATAATTATCATATTCTCTCGGATATGAAATTATCCATCATTTGATTTCATACTGCTGACATCGAGAGCCACATTATATTTGTGCCTAAAATATAAACGTGAGAATAGAGAAGCCAACAAAGTGTAGGATTAAAAGACACCTGCCTACCATGAGATCTTTTTTGCTCAGTCGATAGAGCAGTACCTGTGTATAAGGTAGCTTCCAGGGTGGACCGGATTCGATACCCACACAGAGTTTGTCATTCTTTATTCACATTTATGATTCAGACCACTTGTTTAGCTGTCACTCACACCGGCGCCGGGCAAATATAGTCTCTCAACTAATAAATGTCATTATAATTATCATATGGATGTTAATATATTGAATTCCTTTCATTGACCTTAAATGGTTAAACTAATCTCTGAAAACCTTTCCTTTATATTTTTTGGTAAAGTTTGATAATATGTTATTTTTGGACATGGACAATTTTGGTACAAATCTGAACAGTATGGCTAAATAGGAAGGTTTTTCTGTACATTTCAAACACAGTATGTTTGCATTAATTCAACATCATTTTGCATTTGTTCGCTTAAAAAAGGTGATGAAGAGAACTGTCTGATCAATTCCTATGTAGTTTCTCTGATAATGAAAAAATAAAATAATCAGTATGAATATTTTTGAATAAATGATACTTTTGAGAAATTTCTAACAAAAATCAGAAATTGTATTGCAGACAATCTAACATGCTTCAAGTTCTAATTCTTTTCTTTTATCGAGAAGGTATTTATTCCTTTTGATAGTATACATTATATTTAAGAGTTTAAGTTGATATCCAACTATATAAGAAAACAGGAACAGAATTATGCAATTAACTCTGTCACACTTGTTAAAATTGTGTTGAGTTTGTAATTCTGTTTATTTTGAAATCATTTTAAGGCTCAATTTCTGGAAAATCAGATCAGGTGATAATTTGTTGTACTGACACTGAGAAGATAGCACATTTGTTTATTTTTTAATAACAGTCGCTTTCTGTATGACTCAAAATAGTTCCGCTTTATTTAACTGCGTAGGATAAAATCAAAGACTTTAAATGCTTTGATTTGATTCTTTATTGACTGATTTCTAATGCAATGGTCTCTAAGATTGGCTTTGGAGCCTAAGTTTGAAGGTGCAAAACCTTTCAGAGCATCAGTTTGCTAAAACTAGACAAGTTCAGAAGGTATTGGCTCCGGGACGTACATGATAGAGAGATCTGGCGAATCTTGGGTATGGTCTCTAAAAAGCTGCTGCTGATGATGATGCTGCTGCTGCTGATGATGATGATGAAATTGGTAAAATGTTAAACTACTACAAATGAAAAGAATTTCCACTCTTCCTGCTATACTTACCAAATCACAAAAACACATTTGACTACACTTGGTATTACTATAGTCATATAGCAGACGTTACACCAAGAGCAAATTTTACTTCCTTAAATATACAATGGGACAAGATAGAGTTGAGCAAACTTTGAATGTGTAGGGTTGATAATTTATTAGGCCGACTATATATGGTGAAATTTTTCATAAAATGTGTCATGGAACTTTTCAATTTTCTTCACTGTTGATTTAATTTCTTTAAGTTACTTTTGTGCTTTCTTTGTTCATTCTTCAAAGATTTACTTACATTACCAGTGAAATTTCAATATCCAGCTCCAGCAAAGCTCTGTCAGTAGCTTTATTATCTATCAAACTGAATGGTGTCTTGGAAATGACTACATGCCAACACTGAATAGGAACACATTGGCTCAAGACTGGTCAAGGTTTCTCATTATGATCTACTTTGATTGGAGAGTCCTTTCCCAAGATCTGTCAGTTCTTTCACTCTTGGGCATTACAGTGCCAACACCTTCTGAACTAAATCATCACAACATCTTATTTTTTGCCAGCCACAATTTTGCATATGATCTTGAGGGATCCACATTGTGAGTCTTGATGTCCAATGGTTGTCTGACATTCATGCAACATGTCCTGCCCATTGCCATCCGACTTTTCTAATAGTTTTATGATATATCTGACACTTGTTTGCTCTCTAATATAATGTGCGGTCTCCATGTGATGTTAGATATGATCCTCTCTTGTGCAAGTTGAGAGACAATCTCTTTCCAGTTCCATGTTTCAGCTCTGCAGGTGACTATCGGGAGGATGTATTGGTTGTAGAACCTTCTTTTCAAAACTAATGGGGTCTGCTTGTTCTTGGAGGTCGAGCTTGCTCTGCCAAAATCTTGCCAATCTAGAGTGATTCTTCATTCGATTTCTTCTTCTTTTGATTATTTCATGGAGATTCGTTGTCCCAAGTAGATGTAGCGATCTATTTTCTTTTGCTCAGTGTTTGCAATTCTGATCATTGTGTCCTTATACTCAACATACGTGTTGCACATGACATTACATGAAAAGAAGGAAATGTTTACCACTACTCGATCATACTGATATCCTGTTATGCAGGAAACTAGAATACAATTTAGGAAGAGAGATTCTTTTGCTAATACTGGACCGCTTGTTATAACAATGTACAAAAACATAACACTAAAAACAGATTTTTTACTCAATTACTAATTGCTGTATATTTTTTAATATAAGGCAAGATTTCTTTGCTAAAAGAATGGCACAAATCAGCAGTTTTACTTATACTCAGGCCAGTAAAAAATGGCCAATACTTTTGCCTATATGAATACTGCATCGATAGACTCAATGCATATTAGTGAGCGATAATACCATTTCATACAATCCTGTTAATGAAGTGAGTTGTTTTAACTCAGTTCATTAAAATGATTGTATGAAATGCTATGTAGGTAGTATATGGTGCATATTATGTAACTCATTTTTGGGGGTAAATTTGTCATCATTGATGAGAATTTTACTTTAATGACCTGAAAACAACGATCGATATGTTGGAGTTGAAAGAAAATCATGTTTTGGTGACAGCTGACCAAGTGCCATAAACAGTGAATTCATAAGAATTTGATATCTCTCATGATGATGTTATGGCAAAATAACAGACTCAGCTTAGATTCGAATCAGTCGATTTTCTGAAATTTTATGCTCAATTCTGAACTCGTCTTATATTCATGGTTGACTTATATTCAAGAATATACAGTATATATTTTTCAGTAGTTTGTTAGGACTTGGAGCTATGTTAAAAAAAAATGAATATTTTCCTTTGGGATTCGAAATCAAGCTTATCGTTCTCACTCTATTAATTTAAAAACTTTCTAGGATAAAACAAAATTATTTTTAAAAAATTAGAAAATTAGTAAAGTTTGGCTGCTGTGTGAGGTCTGTAGTAATTCTATTTTTGATAATATGAATATTTTCTTAGTTCCAAAGTTGAATCCAAACATACATTTTGGTGGTTTCATTGAAAAGAAGTGACAAAATCAGAAGGCTTGTGGTATGATACAATCAACAGAAATTTTAAGAAATCCACACTAACATTATTTGAAACATACTTATTATTCCACATGTCAATACTAACTCAACAGCTATAGTAATAATAACAAATCTACACATCAAATTAACATTAACTATAATGTACACATATTCCAATATGAACAGGACTCGCAAATAAATGTCCACCTTCACTATAGTCAAAACACTTTTAATATCAAGAAATTATTTAGCTATCAGTATGATAATGTACATCCTCATTTTCAAATCACATTTACTTTGAAACAATAGCCTACATCTACTAAAATAGCATAAATACAAATATCAACTGAACCAAATATTTGGTATATCCACTAAACCAAATATAATATTAACAATATTTAAAACACATTTTAATATCAACAAAACTCAAAAATAAATATCAACATTCACATTAATCAAAACACACTTTTTTCTAACACAAACCCAGCAGGAAAATATCACATCCCTGAATTACCCGGCTGACACTCCTTTGAAATCCAACCCACATCCTTCTTGCCACCCCACCCCTCAATCAACAACCCACATTTAAATATCTTTTTTCGCTCAAAAACACAGTTGACCTCACAGACTACCATGGCCAGTTCCCCCAGGGATGTTGACCCACTAATTTCTACAGTTCCACCAGGATCTAATACCCAACCACCCACCCACACTTCCAAAACTTCCCATATATACACAAGAACGTTCTTTATCTTCCACTCATTCCCTGATGATGTTCTTTTAAAGAACGAAATGTTGGAATAAACACATCTTCTGTACCACAAGCCTGGTACTTTTATCTATACATGTGGCTGATGACAACCTAATTTTAAAGTTGAATCAGATTAAAAACAGAAACATGCAAATAAACATGTAGAGAATCAGACAGACAGACTCTTGCTTTTTTATTATAATAGTTGAAATGGTTTATTCCTCTGAACAAAGGAATACAATTGGCAGGTTTTAAATCAATTATAGTTCTATAAGTACATTTCAAAATGTTAGTAGAATTTTGAAAACAAAACATCTTATGATCAACTTTTACTATTGTTTTTCATCAGGTATTGACAGAGCCATAGCTGAGGGGAGATTCAGGGTTATTTGGAAATGCCCCAGTGCCCCAACTGAGGGGGCCCTCAAAAAGCTTCATAAATAGTAGTTCACCTACTGCTTTTCTACTGACAAATCTCACTGAGGGATCCCTCAAGGAGCCAAACTGCCCAGGCAACCAAATCTCTAGCTATGCCTCTGGGTATTGAAATTAGGTGTTGTGTATTTAAACTCTGACACTTAGATCTTTGATACATTGATCCCCCTGCTTTAGACAGGGTCTGGTCTTGTTCTGGTTTTAAATTGTTTGTTTTTTAATGTTCATCTGATTAGCTTTCAACTTTACATACTTGTATTGTATTTAATCATGATTTATTACAATATATTTACATGTAAAGTTAGATAAGGGAAAGTTAAAACTTGAACAAAAAGAAAGAAGGACAGGAATGATCAACTCAATTTAACAATATTATTGAAATTCTCAGAAATCCTTAACCAGAAATCAAGTTGCAGCATAAAAAGTAATATGCTAAGAGAATATAGGAAGGGAATGTAAAGATATTTTGATCAACTATAAATTCTAATAGAAAAAAAAGACAAAAATTCATCTCATGATTAGAAGAAAATATGTTATTGTTTGTTTGCTAAAATGTTTTTTACAATTTTCCACTTTGTATCTGGCTTGTGCTAATAATACAACTGGTATCACTTATCAAACCCAAGAGATTCTTTTTGTTGTATTAACTGTTTTGCACAAAATAAATTGAATAAAACAGAAAATAAGCTCAGCTTATTTTCACTTAACCCATCTTAATAAAAGTTGAATTAGGTTTCTGATCTATTGCAATAAAAAGAACTTTGTTTTGTATTAATTTCATCTGATTGTTATTGTAATATTCAAGATTTGGAAGCCGACTGAAATTGACTAGTTTTTAATTTCTATGAAATCATTAGATATTTTCATTTTTTCAATATATTTGTTTATAAAAAGGGAAATGTATTGACCTACTTTATTTTAACTATTAGAATATACTAATGGTGCTGTGTACCAAAGGATTCTCAAACCTACCTATTTTCACCTTGAATTTAAATACTACCTTTAAAACATATTAAGCAATGAATTGGTACTGTAGTTTTGAACTTTGATATTTCATTCCATATGAAGTTTTGGGTTTTTTTTGGTATGAATGTTGGATCATATTGACATCTATATATGCTGTAGTGCTATGATTAGCAAACTGGTGTTGCAAGTCATTGTCAGTTATATTAAGTGGATGCCAGGCAAGGTTCTGCTAAATGATTCTTTATATTTAAAATTACATGAAAAGGTGTGTGTGTGTGTATCTGTGTGTGTGTGTGCGCATATACGCATGCGCGCATGCGCATATGTGTGTGTATGTGTGTGCGTGCTGGTATGAGAAAAGCCAACTTACAAAATTAGACTCAATTTGTGAACCATTGTGGCATATGAAATCGAGAATACACACACACACATGTATATATATATATATATATATATATATATATATATATACCATGCAAAATGAATACTGTATTTTTGTGGTTCCTTATTTTAAGAGAGTAAGAGAGAGAGAATGTCAAATTGAAAGTAGTTTGTCTTAGTTTGAGTTCTAATCTTTTTAGGAAGCAAATAATATTTCATAAAGAAAATCCCGGCAAATGAAAATAATTATATGCAGACAACAGGTAATAAAACCGTAAGCTGATGTCATTAAAAGTAACCTGTATTTTTAATGATTACAATTCTAACACCCTCATTTTTCTCATCATCAAACACCAAACCTAATCTCTCAGGAGTGATGGCCATTAGAAAAAAACTTGTGTAATTATTAATCATTCATGATTATTCCAGTGAAAAGATAATGTTTAAGATGGATGCTTCTGGTCCTTCCATGTTAATGATCTTGAATTCTTAAAGGTTTGTGAGATGTGTAGAACTCAGTTTTCAAATTATTAATAAACAAATATTATCTCAAAATTAGCTAAATTTGATTGTCAGTTGTTGAATAAAAGTCATCAATTAATCAGCTCTGTTAAAAGATAATCATCATACATTACCATTCAGGTTACTTCATGAAGTTTTCTTTTTAGAATTGTTGGTGGCTTCCAGTTTAAGATAATTAATGTTGGTGGAGTTTTGTTCCTTGTTCCTTACATAAATGAATCATGGTACTATACTTCTATTGAACACTGGAATGATTTTAGTCCAAAACAACTTTAAATTTCTGTGTCTCTGGACATGAAACATTTTTTTTGTTGACATTCTTAAGGAAGTGACCAAAACAACTAATCCAAGACATTTTCCAATACATGGAATAATCACCTCAGTTTTTTTTTTCCAAAACAGAAGCTTTGTTGACCTCAGACTTTTGCTGACACAAGTATATACTGCTGCAATGATAAAGAATTGTAGAATAGATTGTTAATGTTCTAATCATGAAGAGATCTGTACAGATATATATCTATTTAATCCTTTTTTCCCAAAATTAGATGCTATTCTGCAAAGTCAGTGGTCAAAAAAGTGATAAAGAACAGACCTTTCCCATTAATAACGGCCAGAAACAGAATTACGACAGCACCAAGGGCGATAACTCTGTAAGTTACATTCCGGCCTCACATATGTATACACAGCGTGATCAGTAGAAAAGACTAGACATAATGAAATTAAAGGTTTCACAAAAGAAAACTTTTTATTGGTTAATTTCTTCTACTCTATTAATAGAAGTAAAAAAAAGACAAAAATCTAAAATCAAACAACATATAAATGTAACGTATACTCAATGTTTCCAAAGAATATCATATTTTATTTCAATAGATTATATTAGGTGTGTGCAAAAGTTTCCAGTGAAAAAAAAAACAGTTCTCAACTGTTCAGTCTCTGGTTTTCAAAAAAGGCATTCTGGGAACCTCTGCACACACCTAATAGATCATAGTTGTCTTTTATTAGTGTCTGTCTAACTATGGCCATGCTGTGTATATACAGTGTATCACAACTAAAAACACATGACTTAATTGTGAGTATCGTTATAATTCCAGTAAAATATGCTCCTCATTTCTTTTACCCACTATGTGTTGACATACCTCTCGATATTGTTTGTGCATTCTGGTAATTTTCAGTATTAAGCAGATGCTATTTTCATTCATTCTTAGATTTAGTTAACTCGTTTAGTTTTTAATTCGTCATCTTTATCCACTCTCCAAATTATGAAACTGAGAAAATGTCATTTCTTCTTAAATTACCTGTTTCTTCAATAGTTGATTTTACAACTTCATTTTTAGAAAATGTACAAACATTAAACATGAAGTGTGTACAACTGAATTTGTACTAATCATTATATGAGAAAAGCTCAGTAGCCAAATGCCATGCAAGGCTCTTTTACTATTAAAAATTACTTGAAATCACACATTCCTGAATTATTTCATACTTATTTCTTTGAGCTATAACTTGAATATTTTTAATAAGATGGTAATAACTAAAAGAAATTTCATTGAAGCAGGCATAAGATTTTAGTATTTTTCATAATACTCTTTAATTTATAGAAAAAAACTTAATTTAAATTATCAGTTGGCTTCATCATCAGTCCTTAAAAATAGGGTATGCTTATATTACAAATAACAAATACTAACAATTCTATAATCAAGAAACTTTTATAGCAGCCAACTGAACAGCTTCTATGTACAAACAAAAGGCTCAGGTAAATCAATAAAAGATTATAATGTTTTCCAAAAAGCATAGATCCTGTAGGGTTATTTTATTTTGATTTTGAGATTAGTGATTTGTGTTATTGTGTATGCTTGAATTTTCTTTTTTGTGTGTTTTTTTGTGTTAGTTTGCACTATGTATTATAATGCCATATGATTCTTCTGGCCAACTTCAGATGTTATGTTTCCAGTTCATGTAAGAATGAAAAATATGTATGATATATTAGAATTGGAAATTTGTAAATCATCCTATTTATTTAATGTATTTTACAATAAACTTTCTGATTCCAATGGGTTTAGCGAAAGATTGTTCCTTTTTATGCGACAATACAACTACAAAATAAAACAAAAGTGAAGAAACAAGATATGATTGGATGAAATTATCAGTTATATGTAGAGACAGCATGAAATTCAGAGAATCTAATTTTTGGTTTAGTTTTTAAAAGTGAGTAAAAAATGCAAGCTCCTTTTGCAAATGATGTTTCTTTTTCTCTCTGTTTATTTGGTTTTGTAGAGACAATATTGGTCTTGATGGAGGTTAAAAAATATTTTGTATATATCTACTCAAACATGCGACAGACATTTAAAGATTCAACACTGTTTAAGTAGTAAAATTATCCGGTGGAAAGAACATTCTCATGTAATAATATCTTGTTGAGATATCTTACAAATATTTATTATAAAAAAAACAATGTAGATGGATTTTTATATTCATCACAGAAAATGGAAGAACAGTACTAAGCTCCATAACCAACTTTTTCTACAACACTCTGTAAGTGGATTGGAAACCAATATTAAAGACTGGTGAGGCCGTATTTCACTATTCAAAGATTTATTTCTGTGTTTGCTTTGTGAAAGTTTTCTTTTTTAACCTAATGTTATCAACAATAGAAATAGGCAGACGTTTTTTGTATAGACTGAACTTCATGAGAACATTCAGTTATGAGCACTTCAGCTTGTCTGGAATATGATTGGGCAATAAATAGAACATCTGAGTCAGACTAAAACCTTACTACCATTATTATCACTTTGAGTGGGTGATGTGGTTCTTCTAGAGAATACCAAAGAAGAATTTACCATTGAAATAAATTGGTCTTATGGTCAAGCTAGATGGGTCAAGTTATTCAGATTTGAACAAAAATTACCTATAGTAGTCAAACAAAACTTTCAATGTTCAATTGAGATATATTATGAGCTAACCTTTTTATTGTCAATATTTTGTAAATTACCTTTAACTTTTAGCAAGTACTTTAGCTCATTGCAGTCAATTTGAAAGATATTAAAGTTAAAAGAAATACAACAAATGAGAGTAAGATTAAGTAGAAAATGTAAAAAAAAAAACAGTATAGATTTTTGGAAATAAATTTCATGTCATTTTGTAAGGATGTGATTTTTGCTGATTTATTTTCATATTTTGATATTTCTTAACTAGTCCTCTTTGAATCTTTTCATAACTTTTTAAAGTCAGCTCAAGCAATGGTTTTGTAAATACTATCTTACACAGTTGTTGCACAAAAATAACACAAGTTGTTTAAAGATGCCAATCTGCATACAAAACCTTAAAATAATAGATATGATTTTAAAATGTATTTTAAATGAACGGGAGAAACAACTGAAAACTTAAATATAAATGTTATTTATATAGAAAATATGCTCAATAGTGTTGAGAATTGGAGTGTGAAAGACACGTCACAAAACAACTAGTCTGCTGGAGTATGTTAATAAAATAAAAATAGCAGAAAAAAAAATTGATTAAGCAGTATAACTCAGTCATCAAGTGGAAGGAAAAAATAAATGTCTAACATAAAAGAAAAGCCAACTCTCAGAAACCATTGTGTGTGGTACTGAAGATAACTAAAATATTGATTATTGAACAAAATGATAAGATAGAATGACAATAAAGAAGAAAATGCCTTCACTAGTGCAGTGGAAAATATCTCTACATTTAAGATTAATATCTTCCTTGTTATTTTTATATTTCATTGAATATTGATTAAGAGTTCATGCACTTATGTCTTACTTATTATTTGACTTTGAGCATTTAGAGAAAAAAGAAAACATACTAGGATAATAATGGTGATGATTTGCTCTTTCTAAATATAAAAACAATTTCTTTCTTTATAAGATAATAATGCTTTTAACATATTTTTACCCATATTTTTTTCATTTTCTCATCGATTTCTTTTACTGGACAATTATCTGACCTGAATCAAAAGTGCTTTCACATAATATGTTAAATTAGTTCAGATTCAGCTACTCTCTGGAACTCCGATGTATTCTCAAAATAAGTTTTTTTTACAAATGAATCTACAGACTTTGTTTCATATATTACATGACTTTATAATAATTGGAAAAACGCATTAAGAAAAAATAGCATTAATAGAAATAATTAGACAATACAAATATAAAAGAGTGGCTAAAATCTAGATATTCAGATATTCCGTATTCATTTTGTTTACTTTTGCTTTAAGTAAATTCCACAAGTCCATGAAATATTAATCATTATTTGATTATAAGATTTCAAACACTGGGAATGTTTATACACCATTGTGTCGCATTCTAAGTAATGCTACAATGGTAGAATTACAAATAAATGTTTATCTTTTTCTTTACTGATGATGCAAATGAGTAGTCATTTTCAAAGAAATAAAAAACATCTGTTTTCTTTTGTAGGGGAGGAACGCTGTCTTATACATACTCATTTATTTATGTGTGATATGATCTATATGATCACATATATACAGCATTAAAGTATAATTTAACATTTACTTAATGTAAAAATATACTGTATATGCCAGCATATAAGAAGACTTAAGTATTTCCCCAAATGGTGTTGTATAGCCATCTTGGACTTCGAAAAAAAGGAAGACTTTAGACTTGGTTTATAAAAATATAATGATATATTTTTATTGAATCAGATACATTGTGAGGTGATGGAGAATGAAGAGAGGGAGAGAGATTGAGAGCCGACAGACTTTTCTTACAGGGAAATTGGTCTTGTGTTCCCAGAGCCTAGGTGCTCTCTGTCTCTCTGCATTCCAAGGGCACCTCTGTGTGGCTTTTATCAGGTTTGAATGTCCATGCTGGTTTTCCAGCCTGTCACCTGCAATTCAGGGTTTCTTCAATATCCTGTTTATGACTTTTCAACACCTGGTGTGTCTTCCGGTCCTTGAAACCTGCAGTTTGGATTTTGGTCGATATCCTGTTCATGACTTTCAACACCTGTGTGGGTCAAATCTGTGACCCCCAACCATGGCTGCCTAAATATCTAACATTGGATTATATTAGTATGTTTAGACCCTATGAACTTGACACACTGATGGGGACAATGCTGTCTTAAGTGGGAGAGTCGACATCCAGTGAATATTGAACTAAACTTGAATTAACACCTTGGTTCTAGGATCGACTTATACACAGGCATATACAGTATATAAGAGTAGAATGAAATTAAAGAATATGAAAGTAATTAAAATAACATTACAATTTTATGATAATATCTTTCCAAAAGTGAATTGTGTCATATTATCAAAAATGACATTATAAAAACAAAAAATCTACAAAAAATAACTGGTATTTCTGATGAACCTCAAAAGATTTGCCTGCTTGAGCCAATGCCTGAGTTAAATACTGTTAAGTCACCTATTCTAGACTGTATCATTAACAAAACAAAAGACTTTTCAATTACTCAGCCATCAACTGCAATTCTTAATTTTTAAGTATTTCTATTATTACTTTTATTTAGGCCAATCTCTTACTTTGATAGTTCCGTGATATAGGTGACAATTCCTATATATCACATTTTTATAGCTTTAAGAAAACTCCTCATAAAGGTAAATGGTAAAAATGCTTTGGACATTTTGTAACTTGGTAGCTCTATTATGAAAACACAGGGTGCTAAATGACTCACACAGGTGATATATTTCATAGATTCTGTCATCATAGTTAATCAATCAAGTTCATATCAACTCACTGAAATACATTTTATGGAAAATGATCCTTAAAAAACATTTGCTGATTAAATGATTAATTAAGTGGCATTGATTTTTTTGGTTTTATTACTTCCTTGATGCAATAACAAAAACATACTCATCTTCTATCAGAATGGTTAGATGGCTGAACTAATGAACAGATATAATTAACATCATTCAGCTATCAAGTGGGATTTTTTTTCAGGTTGGAATTATTGATTACAGGTGTCTTGATTTTATTTCAGGTAGAGTTAATGGAATTATTACTGAAACGCATTTATTTTTAAAAATCATCTTCTCTTGTATTTAAGATGTTTTTTCTATATCCCTTTTAATAAGCAATGGTTTTATTCATTTATTTTTTACTCATATTCCCCCCAATGAAAATGAAGTTAACAATTTTTTTTTTCAGGAAAACTAAATAAATCTTGACTTGCAGATACTAAATATGTTTTATGCATTGCACTCAGAAATGTTGATTCTTTTCCAGTAGCACATATGACAACTATTTCTCGATAGGTATAATGTTATCATTTACAAATCATTGAAACCTGCCAATGATGTGGGTTACATCAGTTCTTTACAAATAATAATTATAATTACACTGTGCAATGCAATTTTTGTTCCTGGTTAGCGAGTGTTGTTTTCTAATTGCTTATGTGTAAAAAGTATAGAAAATGTCTATTATTTCTTTCAAACTGTTGTGACCAGGACAGTGATATTTTGAAATGTACCTATTTCCAATTGTACAACGGGTGAATTTGCATACTTTTATTCACATTTTAAAAACAATTTTCTTCAGAAAAACAGCAGTAGATAAATTTAAATTAACATGTACTCTAATGCTAAACAAAGGTGAAATCAAAAGATTTAGAAGTAAGTAGTTTTTCAAGATTCATGATTGTACTGTAATTCACTTTCACAAACCAGATCTCAAAATATAATCTCCTATGTTTTCATTACATGTTCCTCGATAGCAGCATTCAAAGTCCAGTATATCCTGGTGGAAGCACTTGTTTGCTCCTCTGAATGCGCTCCAATGTCATTGAATTTAGTGAGTGTCAAGGATATGGACTTTGAGTGACAGATTGCAGCCCATTTTACCATTGTTCTTCACCATAATCTCAACCAGCTCCACATAGTGTTTGACCTTGTGATTACCTTGGTAACCCTGAACCACTGTGACAAAGCTTTACCAAGCTCTTTTCTCTTTCCAAGTGAGCTTCTTGGGGAATTCTTTGCATTCGAGTATCTTCTTTATTTGCAGTCTGACAAAGACACCAGTTTTAACCTTTGCATCAGAGAGTACTTTGCTAAGATGTGCATGGCCAACAAGGCATATTTTGGCATGCCTATTGAGGATCAAGACACATTCTGGGCACTTCATTCCACCTGCAATACAACAGTGTCAAGTCCTTGCTGGACACCTCGAAGTATGATGAACACAGCTGGGAGGTCATCGGAGACTTCAAAATGGTTGTATTCCTGAGTCTCAAAGTTTCCCTGCTATATTTGCCTTTGCAACAGCAGGGACAGCTTGCTGCATTACCAAAGGGACTGGCCATAGCTGCCCGAATTCTATGTGCAGATAAACAACGTCATGTGGGAGCCACCGGTTGACCCCTGGAAGGTGTTGATGACACCACTGCACATAAATGTAGGCCTTATGAAACAATTTATCACAGCTCTAGATAAGGAGTTTGCAGCTAATAAAATAGGTAAATTATAAAACATCAATGTTCTGATCACAAAAGCAAAGTTTGAAGGGAATGATAGCCATTTTCTATACTTTTTAAACTTAATCAAACTTTACCTAGGAACAGAAAAAGGTTTAAAAATGTTGCGTAGTGTTATTTGATTTAGATGAAATCAAAGGCATTGATCATCATTGCTTTAAAATGATTTGCCTGGCTTTTCACTTCTCACATCTTTTATCAATGTTTATCATCTGTCCTATCCATTTCACTTATATTTCCTCTTTCATTAGCCTTCTTCTAATTATCAATGACCTTCCTCTTCGCAGAGTCACCTTCCCCTTCAATATCACCTAATTCTTCACATTATTGTCCTCCTGTCCAAAGAGTCCCGGTCTTGCTTTTCTTAGCATTGAGATGACCCTTTCATGACCCTGTTCATCTATTATTTCATTGATTCACTAATCTTCTACTGAACCATGCTAATCTCCATCCAATCCATCAAATTAATAATTCCACTTTTCATTGCACAATCCATAAAGTGATGAACAAATTTCTGGCTTTGGACGTAGTGAACAAGATTTTTTTTAAATTATGTTACATGCATGGTGTTTGCTATGCATTTGTAGGAGAACTTCTTTAATTTATAGAAAAAATTGCTTTTAAATCTTGATTTTTAAAAATCTAAAATTTGTTACTTTCAGTCCAATAATTCTATTGTTGTTTTTCTGAATCTTATTACATTTATTATCGAGCAGATTTTATTTATGGGTGAACTTTCTCCCCTAATTATAGTTGGGAAAATATTCCTTTAATTCTTGGCAAGTAATATCTTGAGTTTTATAATGAGACAATGAAAAATATTTCATTTTCATCTATGCAGTGCCACGTCATCATAGCTATATTAAAAAAGAAATTCATGTCTGCTGTATACGTTAAAAACATTCTGTTGATATTCAATTTGGCTAGCCATCTTTTTCTCTCCCTCTAGACTCAGATCTAATTTTTATGATCAAAATATATTGTATTATGGATAATAGTGTCACAGGTATAAAAGTGTCTGGCTTTTTTATCTATTATATTATTTTATAATGGTCGATTTTTGGTTGAACCACTTCTTTTTTTAACTTTAGACTTTACCCTGTGCATAAAATGGTTCCAGTAGGTCCCAAATAGGTTGTATATGTATGAAAAATTCACATATGGTTTCTCCTATTTTTAGGGGTTTGAGAAATTGCATAGTTGATTTTTAATATATGTAGTATATTTTTAGATTATATTTCAGATTATTTTCTGGAGAATTTAGATTTTTTTCCCTCAATTTTCAATCCAAAAATTCAAAACGATTTGCCAACCTTGGTCCTATCTGGCTGTATTATAGAACAGACAATAGACATTTAGTATTTGTTAGTAATTTAATTTAATGTTACATTTTTATTGTGATGAATGATCTTGATGTTTACCAATAGGTAACACAATACTAGGCACAGCTTCAGAGAGACACATCTGCATATCGTTCTCAAATGACAGTCATGCACAACATGTTGCTTATACTAAAATAAAAAGAGCAATATTGACTCCATTGTAAAATAATAAATACAATGCCACAAGGTCAACTAGTATTATTTAAAGACAGAACAGGGTTGTTGACATTTATGTTTATATTGAATAAAAGCAACATCAGTGAATCAAGACATATACAATTCTGTTTTGTGATTTATTTTGATTTTTTTGCCCGGTGAATGCAAAAGATTTTACTTTTTTAGTAAGCTTAATATAAGAAACAAAATCAGTATATGTATAAAATATGTTTCAAATAACCAGATGAATACAAAGCATAGAAAAGGAAATAAATTTATAAAAAAATAAAATTATGTTTTAAGAGGCAACTGAATTCTAAAAAAAGGAAAGGTTTCTCACTACTGCCTACCATAGGGAATTGTTATTTGGCTTTAATATTTAAAAAGTATGATAAATCCGTTCTTTTAGTGAAATAGCTAAGGAAGTAAATAAGTATTAGAAATCATTTACTATTAACAATTATGGATAAACTGCATTTATGTTATCAGTGTGCAGTGGTATATTAGTTCGGATTTAAAATATATTATCAAAAATTGAAAAATATAAAATGTAAAATCTGACAGAATTAATCATCGAAGACATTGTATAGTTCATCAAACAATATTTCATTAAAATCTATGAAAACATTTTTTAATCTTTTCAAGATTAAAGAATTCTGAAAATATAACTGGTCAATTTGATAATGCTTTGACATATTCAACCTTTTGTACATTGGTGTTACTAAAGTTCTGCCAGTTATTTTGCTACCAAGCAACACAGTGCAAAAACATTCTGTACTTGTCAAAATCACCATGTCATTTTATTTTTTGCTGGCCATCTCGAGAGATCCATGTTGTGTGTTACAATGTCCAGCAATTTTCTGATATTCTTGCAACATGGCCTGCCCACTCCCGATGTCTTGATATATTAAACTGAAATCTAGTGGTAGATTTGACACAGTCCTTCATAAGCCTATTCTTTGTTGGTTGAAATATACATCAATATAACCTCTTGTTATTTGCATGTGTTACAGTATGAACAGTTCATAGGTTGTGGCCATGTTGTTGATATTTATTTGCAATCAATTATCTTTATTCATTGTTCTGCCACAAGTATGAATAACTGGTAAGTCAGTGAATGATTTAAAATAATTCTGCAACTAAACACTGACTTAAGACCTAAAATTATCAAAGGGAGACCATTCATCTAATTCTTTTGATCCTTGTGAATTTCTTACATTGATTTCAGTGCATAGTAAAAATGTTCTGCTCAATTGTTTGATCCTGGGTGACATATTGTTGTTCATATACTGTTGCTACTTAGTCATGAACTGTTGTTATTCACAGAATAACTGCACAACAGATATCAAATGTTGCAATCCAACTGCTGATGAAAATCTGTGATGCTCTTTTGATTTTGATCTCCTTGAATGGTTGTTTTGGGGTAGTATATGTGAGTAGATAGAAAAAAAAACCCTTGACAAGACCGTAAAGACTTAACCATGAATGCAATTAAAGCCTTTGAAGGAAAGTAATTGTGGCTGTATATTTTAAACTCTCAGCTCAGTTTCTGATATCAGGTTTTAATATCCTCATTGTAGCTTGCAATGAATTTCTAAAAGTATAAATGCAGGCTATGACTTATCAGTGTTTCTGTATAACATAGGTTGGTAATAAACCTGTTGATTCTCCTACCATATAATCTCTGATGATGCTGGAATAAGAACCTGGAGAAGCTGAAGAGTTGATTCCCATTTAAGGATCTTTGTATCATATACCTGTACCACCTGGTGCAGGTTGATTTTTGGTTTGACTTTTGAACTATTGCATCAGTTGTCATTATTGAGAAAGCAAATGTCAGTTATGAACTGTGAGATGTTGCTTACATGTCTTATGAGAAAGATGTTCTGGTTATTTTGCACTTTATACTCAATCAGGTCAATGATTCAGCATCTCTTGAAAAACTATTAAGGACTCAACATTAGAACTATGAAGTGAGTAGGCCAAAGCTAAAAGTTCTGGTTGCAGTTAAACACATTTTTGTAAGTAAAAATTGAAGAGTGCTAGAACTCCATTTATTTTATATGTCCACAATAAGCGATGACAGCAAGTGACCATGAATGGGTTAGGCTATTTTTTATGTGCTAATTTTTATTGTTGAATACAGCAAGTTGTAAGTGTACAAAATAGCTAAAATCACATAACAACAATTTATAAGGCTACCATTATTTACTAAATTTAGCTTAGTCTGGCACAAGACTACAAGAGTGGAGCACCAAGCAAAGATTGCACTCATTATACCAGTTGGCCTGCCAGATGAGCTTGCTAACCATCATGCTATGGTAGGCACCTACATTTTCCAGGCTTTAGATTAGTGGAAGTTTTGTGATTAATTTTATCTACTAAGATACTTGAAAATTCAGAATTGCTTTCAATGTCTGGATAACAAAACTGTTTATTAGTTTCCAATAGTTCTTTCTAACCTGGCATTGCTAGGATTGGTGCTTCTGTTGTTCAAGAGATATGCCAATTATCTGAAAGTGGTTATCATATTTATAAGCCTAATCTAGATAGCAGAGAGTGCATTCAATGAAGTTTGGAAATCATTGAGTAGCATTTTGCATGTCAGAGAGCAATAAGGTAAAATAAAATAACCCATATTGTCCGATGATGGCTGATTTTAGTGGGAGTTATTGATACTTGATAAAATGAAGAGGTATGGTTATTTTTTAAAGAATAGCTTTACATGCTAGGAAAATATAATCATTTATAACTGTTTTTTTCCTCTAGACTTGGAAAGTGATATTGCCTGATGGTCATTATATAAATTTCAGTTTATTGTTCTTTTTTGTTATGTGAGGAGATAAACAGCTATTTTTTGATGGTTTGATTATATCAAATTAATGCATGTAATTAAATTCTACTGTTGCTACATGAGATTTGTCTCTTATACGGTGGTATAAACACATACTAAAAACAATGGTCCTTTGGTTTTGATATAATGTCATACAACATGATGACCAAAGGTTAGGATGAGACTGCTATTAGTATGCAAATGTACTCTGATCCTCTGGCTTAAATGACGGTCATTTATTATTAGAGAAACTAGGCTTTCAAATTTAGTGGACACTCAGTATATTTGATCATCACATGAACAAAGAAAAACTGTTTGCATATTACTGGAGTAAGTTGACTCAGTCTTTTGCTGACTTAAATGTGTCTACATGCATAGCTGCAGGATGGAGGTGGGGTGCTTTTTATTTGAAAACACCCTCCCCTGCCACCAATGGAGGGGGCTTCCAAAAAGCTTTATAGTAGTTCACCTGCTGCATTTCTACTGACAAAACTCAGATTTCTTTATTAAATTAGACATTTATAAAGCTTTTTCAGCCCCCACTCAATTGAGAGTCACTGGGGGCGGGGGTCAAATAAAACATATACCAACAGCACTTTGACTTCTGTATCTTGACCCTCTATTTCCAAATGGATGCTAATTCACAGAATAATCATCTTTATTTATGATTCAAAGACAGTTAATCTCACTTGTGTATGTTGCTGGGTTTTGGGTCCCATGTCTAGATCTGTTTTGTATAACACTTGAATGCTGATGATGAAATATTTTACTGATAATTCAGTAAGCGTTAAATCAAAGTTACCAATGATTCATTTACAAGTTAGCATTGTTTTACTAACTTGAGAATATCTGATATACACGCCTTGCTGCTGCAGGGTCATACTCCACTCCTACTTCTATTCCAACTGAAGGTGATTACTGCAACTTTTGTATTGTATATATAATAAATAAACTCATAAATATATAAGACTTGTCAGTTTGGCTCAGTTGGTAATAGAGCCACCTAGCAATCAGTAGGTTGTGATTTCAAATCATGGTAGGGAAGTTGATAATGTTATATATCTGTTTGGTTAAAGTGATGAGATAGACAAACAGTGAAGAGTTTAATCCCCTAAATTTGGTGAGGATTGTTCTTGTTATGGAGCGGGGAGAATAAAGTCAACTCTAACTTGGACTGGAGTTTGACAATGCTTTCTAGTAGTTGGGGTTAATATAGTTGATGATTTTTTAAAAATCAATCTTTATTATTATTGGAGGAAGTATTGTA
>VCCN01004667.1:3923106-3937645 GCA_006491835.1 Architeuthis dux
TGGGTGTGTGTGTGTGATTGCGTGGCCTATTAAAGTGACAGTATATCAGAAAAAGTATCATTTATCTTCATGATCAAAAAGAACTTCAGAAAACTGTATCTCCCAATTCCCATTTAATCACTTATAGGTGAAGCTAAAAGATAAGTTATAGCTAAGTTATATTATTTCAAATATAAACAACCAAAGTTATTTATTCTCCATCAAATATCCTTCATCTTTGTCAAGTAATTCATATGATTTGCTATTTTAACACTAGATTCAATTTCCAAATTATTAAAGATGATTGTAATTGAATTCAAAGATTTCTTTGTTGATAAATTCTAATGTTTTGCACCACAACCACTTTTAAATCAAACAGTGGATTAGAAAACATCTATCAAAACCGTCAACATAAGTTTCTTCAGTTTTTAAGTTGGTCTGGTTGACTGGCTGGTTGGTTATGTATATATGTATGTATGATGTGTAAAGGCCACACCAATGGAGCTAGAGGGTTGAACATCTAAACATTTACTTGTTATTATGCCTAGAAAAACTATTCTGGCAGCATGTCCGTTTGTTATTTTTAAAATTCATGCTTTTGTAGTGATCACTGCCCAACAAAAGGCAAGAGAAGTAACTTATTCATTAATCAGCCCTTTTTCTAATTTTTTTTATTGATCGCACACATTTCATGTGTTTTGGATTTTAGTAGCAATGAGAATGATACCTAAATATTCTTTGTGTCATTTTTCGCTTTACATTTTTATAGCAAATAAGTACATTATAAATAATAATTTCCTAAATAAAACTTTTTTATCTATTTCTTTTTTGATAAGATATTTTGAAAAATGAATTTGTTTTTTATGGAATATAATTTACAAGAACCTTTTCTATCTATAAGTGCCTGAATGAGTTTATAATAGGATTACTTTGCATTGTGAGATGGATATCTAATAGTCAGTGAAAAGTCATTATTTAGCTTTACCAAAAATCTTAATTATGGCTTTTATTTTGTGTGCAATATATCTTTAATGTATTAGGGCCATGCTGAGCAGAATAGAAAACTATTTGTATCAATTTTAAATTGATAATCCTAAACAATAATTTTAAAGTCCAGATTGCAAAATGCATTCGCAATCAAACATAAAAACGTTTTTTGGGTGAAAATATTGCAAATGATTATTTGCTTATGAAGAATTAAATGTTTTCTAAGGAAATATTTATTAAAATAAAGATGAATTAAATGGTCATGGTTATCTAATGCTAGAAAAAATGTATATTATTATATGGGGATACTGGGGCTAGTTGGGCACGGGGCAGGTTGAATCGCTTGCTAATTTGATGGTGCCACTTTTAGCCATTTGAGTCATATGTTTTGTAAGTATGAAAGGTTTTGTATGAAAAACGTTTTATCACCCAGGTAAGTAATCTTTTCACTTTGACAAACAAGTGTCTAGTTCATGCTAGTTCATGCTGTATTATGCGGTTGATGATAGCATAGCTCATGTTTATGAGAAATGGCAATAAACAGTATATATACTACATTTCAAGCAGTTTCTGCCAGAAATTGTTCTTGGAATAAAATATAAATAAAACCATGTATTTGGTGCTTGTTGATATATTGTAATCTATGCTACTTGGTACGCTGTATTTGTATGCAATTGAGGCAGTGGAAAAACAAAAAGCCTGCAAAATAACAAAACAAACTTCAAACAAGTCATTGGTGTCGTCATTCTTTTCTTATTGCTCTTTTTTCCATCTCATGCTTCATTGAGATCCACTAACATATGATTCCACTTGTCCTAGCAGGTGGTCATTATATTCCTAAAATCTTACTTTTACTCAAATACCTTCTTCTGTCTGGTTTAAAATTGTATATTTCTCAATTATAACAATATATTAATCACATATGAACCTACTAGCAAAACAACAAACTTCCCCAATCAGATTGTACCAACTATCCCCACTGGTGGGTTAGATTGGTACACTTTTTTCAAAATGTTTAAATGAGGATATAATAAACTTGACAAATGTTTCAGATTTAATCGACCCATCCAAAGGAAGTCTCTCTTCCATAGTAACCGTTGGTCATATTTGCATTTTAATGAATTTATTTCACAGGAAGTTACAGCCATCTAAGTGGAAAATGTACCAACTAGCCCTGGTCTCCCCATCTATAGATTTCCTAGTTTACTGACGGGGGAAATATAAACTACTTTGAATAACACATTTTTCAACCAAGCATACCTTATAGCATTCTAGACTCTTTATATGCCTGATACAAGGTAAATATTTGTTTAATAAAAAAAAACCATGATCATGATCCCTGAGCCATCATGAGTGTATTGCATTATCAAGAAAAAAGGGCATTTTATTAAAGTCACAAAATGAACAAAGATTTACAGATAGTAACATATTGGAATTTCAAAAACAATATATACCTTGCACTAGATGTATAAATAGTCTAGAACTTTGTAAGATATGCATTAATATAAGTCAACAGTTTTTATTTAAAGCAGATTATATTTGCCGCAGGAATAAAATAGTATTTTGGTTATAAATACAGCATCTTTATGAATGAACTGCAGAAGTAGATCATCATCTCAAACACTTTTAGATACAGTGAAAAGCCAGTAAGAAGCCTAAAAAACATAAAATATTTCATGTCCATATATTTACTAATTACCAGTATTCTTTTGTTTATGCTTTACAGTTCTCTTTATTGTCATTAGAGAAGAGTGCTTCTCCTTAGAAGTCAAAGAACACCTTGAAAGCAGAAATGACATTATTATTGTGCATATAGAGTATTCAAGATGATTGTTTCCATATTATAGAGATGAAAATCAGACCGTTACATTAAGAAAATGATATAGTTTTGTAGTTTTTGTCTTGCCATTCACAATACAATAAAAAGAAAGCATTCTTTTGAATCGCTTCTTTTTCAAAGATGGGATACATTTGGCCTTCTTTTTTTGTTTTTGCTGCTTTGATCATTAATCTCTGACTTTTGATAAGGGTTAATTTCCATATTTTAATCATGGTTACAAATCAACATGTCATATTGGTTAGATTAACCTTGAAATGATGACAATTATAATAGGATATGATGAACATTGGATGTTTCTGATTTGTAATCAGAAAATGATAACCTTTACTCTGAAAGCATTTGTCTCAAAACATTTGTTCATTACCAGATTATACAAGGAATCAAGTCCTCCATATTTAGTGTCAGTTGAAGATTTATCTAACCTTGGGTCATCTTTTTGGCTCTTATATTTTCCCACTTCAGATGACCTCTGTTTAATCTTCAGTTAACCTCTGCATTATCACTCAGGTCAGCAGAATATTCTCGAGTATTGGATTGGATAACAGTAAAAAAGAACAAAACATTTTTAAAATTTTAAACATTAACTTTATAGAACAACATATTCATCGTTTTGTTCCACAATCTTCTGTCATCTTTCAGGCAACTTCATAGTTCCATCCTTCCTGAACATTTTTATTTTTCTCAGCAAAGAACTGCTTCAGGTACTTGTAGTGGAGTATGGAGGCTGATGACAAAGTCTTGGTTTCTGTTGCATATGTCAGCTTAGTGATGCTTTCAAGTCTGGTCGAGACCAGGACTTTATTCCTACAAGTTTTTTATGACCACCCCTTTGGCAGGATGCAAGTCCACTGAAGGGATACCTTCACCCTAATAGCTTAGAGTGTACTCAGTTAGCTGCGGAGTGCACAAGGAAATCTGTCCTAATTTTTACCTGGTCATCAAAGAAATATATGGTTTTGCATTATTCTAATGAGGAGGTATGCCATTTTTTGTTAACTAATTCAGGACACATGCTTTTCATCCATTGCTGCCTTCAGTTGGTCTAATTGAGAGCAGCACTTCCTCGGAAATAGCTCATAGTAAAAGACTCCATTCTGGTCCCACCATATACATAGCATCATCTTCTTTGGATGAAGACTATCCTTTGGTACTGTTAGTGATACTTCATTCTGCTTGCTCCATGATCTCTTGCATTTCATATTGTTGTAAAGCATCCACTTTTCATTGGCTGTCACAATTTGCTTCTAAAAATAACATTTTCATTATGTAGAAATCACCACATCAAAGTGACTAACATAACCAAGCTGGTGCAAATTATTTTAAATGCTTGTTGTGGATATTCAGAGTATGAGCTTTCAATCTGGGTCTATTGATTAAGAGATCATCACACATTTTATCTAAAAGCAATTTCTGAATTGATAAACTAAAATAACTTTTAACTGCCACTTATGGTGTTTGGGGGAAATGGCTGACATTTACAAGAATTGTACAAGAGAGTGGCTTCATGATGAGAACCACTGAGTGGTATTGCTAAAAATGTGTGCAATAATAACACTAGCAACCGTAAAAAGGTCAGTTATTTATCTGAACAAACAAGAAGTGAATGAGCTTTGTCCATATCAATTAAATGCAACTGAAGCCATTCATTATAATCAGTGATTCCTGCATTGAGATAAACATTATTTACAAGCAGTATAGCTGTTGATTGTAACAGCTGTCAATATTTCTTTAGAGCAGTGGTCCCCAACCACAGGGCCACAGACCAGTACCGGGCTGCAAAGCATCTGTTACCGAGCCTAGAGGAAAATATCAATATTGGAAACCGAAACTGTGAACATCAACATAGTCAACATTAAGATAGGTTTCTTCAGCTCTTAAGTTGGTCTGGCTGGCTATGTATCTATGTATGTGTTGCACGTACTGGCTGCACCAAGGGAGCCAGAGGGCTGAAAGTTTTAAAATGTACTCCTTGTTATGTCTAGAAAAAAATTTATTTTTTGCTTTTTGAAAATTCCCCTCCAAAATAAGTTTTATGGGGATAGTTCAATTTACAATGTAAGTTTATGCTGAATTGATCCCTTAGTTTGTGTCTGGCATCATTCAAGCTTGTTATTTGAAAATTCCATTTTTTAGTGATCACTGCCCAGCAAAAGGCAAGGAGTAACTTATACATTGATCACCTCTTTTTCCAATTTTTTAATTATATATGTGATTGGTCACGTGAAGGTTTCTATTGAGTGACTAACCAAACCCATTGTTTTATTTTCTTTGTAAAATAAAAACAAATTCATTTTCTTGGATCTTGATATTAAATTCATTAGATAAACCCTTTTAGAAATGAATTGAGTGTATTAGCCACTAGTGAATTATAAGTGACTTATAGTTAACTCATCACCTATATTCTGGTCGTTATTATCCCTCCCTACCATCAGCTGATCCACAAGAATATTATCAATATTAAACTGGCCTGCAGTTCAGAAAAAGCTATTTTAAAGATATCAATAATTTTAGACCTTAAGTTGTAAGACTGACTGTTATCTGGAGACATAACTAATGTGTGGGTTGGCTTGTGATTGAAAATGCTTGTTTAGGATTGATTCATTATTAAACCTAATCATATTCCTCATACATTCTAAAATAGGGATTTTGAATGTTAGTATAGTGGATGAAGAGTAACCATCAGAACTGTGTAAAGAGCAGGTGGGTTTTACAGAGAATATAACGTTTTTGAGGCTTATAATATAAATTTCTGATTGCAAATGTTGCTTTCTCTTTGAATTATCTGAGAAGAGAAAGTTCCTATGCAGTTGTGTATGTCTAATGCAAAATCTAAGTCTGAAAATAACAAATCACAAAGGTAATTTCTTACTTTTGAAAATGTTAATTCTGAGCAAATAGCCATTCAATTCCTAATTTTAAAAAGGAATACTGAATTAAAATTTAAGAATAACTTTTAGATATTTAACAAATGAGTTTTTCGATGTTTTAGTTCATGTGTGCTTAAAAATATAACATTTCAAACATCAAAACAAATAAAACTAAATATATCTGAACTTGTTGGAGTATATACACTGACTAACATTGAGACTATCAAATTAATTTTAAATTTTTTTCTATTTTAGAGGGAAATTAATCTATTAACATTTTTATCATTTAGATATCAGTACTCATACTTCAATTATTATGCTTGTGGCTAACTGTAAAATTTGAATGATACAAATCAATTATGCAGATACCTTCTATTTTACTAGCTGTAAAATAATGAAAAATGCAAAATACATCTGCATTCAGATACAATGTAATATGTTAAAAATATGTAAAACATTCAAATAGTACAGGGGATAACCACAAAAATTGTGGACTTTATGAAAAACACATGCAATTTCTAACATAGTACCTACCATAAGGAGCATGAGTGGTCAAATCTATGATGGCCGCCAGTCAACCAGGTCTAATGTTTAAATGCATTTAATTTAGAACCAAACAGTGTAGAAAAACATTGAAGGTGTCATTTCCAGTTGGGGATGCTTGTTCATTTAGATATACTTTTGAGATCGGCAGAACATAAGGACATGCATTTAGGTTGAGGTAAAAAAACATTAAAAAGACATTCTTTTGCTAATACATTTATTTTAGGTTGGACATTGGATAGGAACCAGTCTTAAACAAAGCCTACCCCCAGCAGGAACGAGTCTTATCCAGAACATTCTCCCTGCAGCAACCTGTCTTATCCAGAGTCTGCTCCCGTCAGAACATTCCCCCAACCCAGGCAGCACTCAAGCAGCACATCAGGCGCACTTGCTACCTGGCCAACTTTTGGAACCGGGCATTGGTCCTGGATCCAGAGATGCCAGAGCCACCTGACTGGGGCTGGATAAAAGAAGCAGCCACTTTGGACCACTCAGCCTGAAGCATCAAAATCAAGCCATGAATTGATCCACTGTTCGCTGTAAGAAAGAGTGCACTGGACGGCGCAAGTGTGCCAAAACAGCACTCAAGTGCACTGCATTGTGCTTCCATTCTGGCAACTGTTAGATTTATCATTATCATCATTAATATAGTATTAAAATAGACAAGCACCATGGGTCTATTCTGTTCATTCTTTTGTATTATTATCCCTATAGTGCCAAAATGGAAGCAAAGTTTCACTCTATTACTCAGGTCCAATCCAATGTCCAAGCTAAAACAAATGTCTTAGCAAAAGAATGACTTTTTAACTTTTATTCTTTTGTTTTTTACCTTGATCTCGATTGAAATGCATGTCCTCAGGTTATGGTGATCTAAAAAAATGGACATCCCCAACTTAATTGGAAATATCACCTTAAATGTTTTTCTACACCGCTAATTAAATGAGCTTGAACATTCGACCCTGTGGACTGGTGGTCATCTTGGATTTGTCCTCAGAGGTCAAATCTGACCTCCCTTCACATCTGAAAATAAATTATATGGCATGTACTAAGTTAGGAATTTCATGTTTTTTTCCGTAAAGTGCACAATTTGTTATAATATGAAAGCATATCAGCTGTAATGAAAGTCAAAATGTATTTATTTCACACACTATACCATGCAATCCTATTCAAGTAGTTTGTATGCAATACATTTATAACAGGCAAAGATTTTGATTGTCCTCATCTTTGTGTTGATTTCCTTCTTCACATTTCAACTGATTCATTCTCCAGCTTTGGTCAGATAACATTTTGTTGGGTGCAGAGTCTGTTGTATGTTCATTTGCTATGTTGAAGTGTGGAATGTTGCAGACAGTTTTCTGGGTTATGTCTCCAGTCTTTTATTTTTATGAAAAAGAAAACAACATCAAAAATCAATTACATAATCATGACAATGGATCACAAACATCTCAGATGAAAACAAGAAAGTTGGAAGTGTCTCTATCAAGTGAGTTTTTATCTGTATTTAAAAAAAATTTACATCATTATGTGCAAGGATTCATAATCACAGACTGAGTGATCATCATCATCATCAGCCTTTAACATCTGACATTGGATCTTCCAGACCTCTCGCTCGTGGGCATCGCAGTGCCAATATCTTCTGAACTTGTCTAAATCGTAATACCATTTTCTTTTTTGCCAGCAATAATCTTTGGAATTTAAAAATGGAACAACTACATCTTTTCCAGTCTCTACATGGGACAAATTAAGAAAATCGACTTTAAACAAGAATAATCACAAAATCAAAAATAAAGCCAACTTGTAATTAAATTCTATTGATTACTTTGTTGGTCTCTATTATCTTTGATGAACTACACATATAATCACTGCCACTCAATACAACAGCTTGGCAGCATAGGCTAAGACAGCTGCAAAACAATCCTGTTGCTGCATACAACACCTGGTATTCCCAGATGGTCACCCATCTGGTTAATGACCAGGCTTGATGTCACTTAACTTTGGTGATCGTATGTACATATAGGGAATAAGAAATTGATGTAGTTTTTTTCCTACAAAGTAAATTATACAATATATTTAACATTAATATTATTTCCATGTTGATCTTTTTTTTTCTATCTCTTAGAGTTATCCCTAGCATTGCTCTTTCCATGGCTCTCTGTGCTATTCTGAGTTGGTTTTCAGCTCGTTTTGTTAATTTCCGTGTTTCACATCCATAAGTCATGGCTGGTATTAAGCAGCCATTGTATACTTTATGCTTTAGGCACATTGGCATGGTGCTCTTCAGAATGTCTCTATTCATACCAAATGCTTTCCAACCTATCGTTATGTGTCATTTTATTTCACAGTCATGGTCTTTCTCTAGAGTGAAGGATATTATACAAATAATTAAGCAGGGCTGGTCACTTAGCAAGAAGAGATGACAATAGATGGGGGAAAAGGCTAACCAATTGGTGCCCATGGGACAGTAAACACAGTAGGAAAAGACCAGACACAAGATCTACGGACGAGATAGAAAAGTTTGCCTGTAAAACGTGGCAGAGGTTAGCACAAGATAGGTTGTCATGGAAGGAGATGGGAAAGGCCTTTGTCCAGCAGTGGACTTATAACGGCTGATGATGATGATGATGATGATGATGATGATGATGATGATGATGATGATGATTGTAATTCTTTTATTTAATTCCCTATTTTAAAAAAAAATTACAGACAGATTTTCATGAAGCAGCATATATGTATACATGCATCACAGAATCCTTACAATTTGTTTTTTCTAAAAGCAATACATTAGGCAGTTAAATTCATGTCCAATGATTTTATTGATTTAATGATGCTTAAAAAATAATTACAGCTCAAAAGAATGTGCCAAAATAAATAGAAATTAAACCAAAAAGTACATTCTGAATATTTAATTGTCCTGAAAAACTCTTGAATAAATTACACTTGCCTAAATCTCTTTTTCCAGTAAGGTTAATCTATACAATTAAAGTTGAATATCAAGAAAAGAGGTTTTAAATGTTTATTTTTTTTAATTCTCCTATATATTTCATTGAAAAAATTAATTTGTTTCATAATTTTTATTCAAAGTAATGACCCTAAGGCCAAGGAAAATGGCATTTAAGAGTGGAAAAAATAATAAGGAATTGTCTTAGAATTAATAATGAAGAGACAACAAAGTCTAAATCTTTTTGGGAATTTGACATCTGCAGAAAGAACCAAGTCAGGGGTTTTTATAACTCATCCAGTTTCCCTGTCGTTAATTCTTACCTAATTTCACTCATACACCATCAGAAAAGAGTCATGTTGACATTGACTTATTTGCCATTAATCTACGTGATTTCTCCCGACTGAGTGCCAGAAATAACTAAAAACACACAGACAGCCGTATTGATTGAAGGTAAATAAAGAGCCTGCAAAAGTTTCAGTCCTTTACAAAATTGATGAAATCCACTGAAAATAGCATTTTTGTAAACCTGTACATCTATGGTACTAAATAGAAATAGCATCAATTCATTTTCTTATTAATATCTTTCCTGTGGGGAATATTGGCAATTATCAATATCTATCCTGTAGGGAATATTGGCAAATGATTTCCTGTCAATCAGTCCTTTGCTTTACAGGATTACACTCCTTGTCAATCAAAAGCTTTTAAACTTCTCTAAATAAAAACGAGTTTCTTATTAAACAAACATTAAACAAATCTTTCAGTGATAATTTGTTTACTTAATATTTTATGAAAAAATTACTGATTATAAAGTTATATAAGCATGAATTTCAAAGAAAATTTACTTGGTGAATATTTTGATAATGCCATAATAGAAATCCGTTTGTAAGTGGAGGCTAATATCAGTTGAATTTGTATGCTGATTATTAACTTATAGGCACACTTATTGTACGGTAAATAAATTACATTATTTCTCATAAAACAAAGATGAAAGTGCAAGAAAACAATCTTTTATAACTGGGTCCATTAACTTTTTCCTAAGTATTGAATTTTACTTTTAATGCAAATGCTTATATGAAAGATATGAAGAGATAACGTGTTCATTAAGACTAAATGTTTTCAAGCTATCATTATATGCAATACTAGTTTTTATTCATCATCATCAGCCATTATAAGTCCACTGCTGGACAAAGGCCTTTCCCATCTCCTTCCATGACGACCTAGATTGTGCTAACCTCTGCCACTTCTTAACAGCAAACATTTCTATCTCATCCCTCCGTCTTGTGTCAGGTCTTTTCCTACTGCGTTTACTGTCCCATGGGCACCAATTGGTTAGTCTTTTCCCCCATCTATCTTTTTACTATCTCTTAGAGTTACCCCAAGCATTGCTCTTTCCATGGCTCTCTGTGCTATTCTAAGTTGGTTTTCAGCTTGTTTTGTTACTTTCCATGTTTCCTACCCATAAGTATTATGCAACTATTGTATACTTTACACTTTAAGCACATTGGTAAGGTGCTCTTCAAAATCTCTCCAGTGCACCTGATGGCTGATTTGGGCCAGTAACTTGCTTTTTATTCCACTATTATTAATTCTTGATGACTTTTTCATTCTTTATGATTTTCATATAATCTTTTATTTCTGATAGTTGATTTTTCTCTCAGAATAAGAAAGATTTTGAAATTCAGAATTTTAGGTTGAAAAGAAAAATATGTAAAAGGCATTTTTTAAAAATATTGTTGTTTAATGAATATCATTTTATTAGTGCAACATGTTTTTTTTAAATTTTATTTAGGATTTGTCTTTCAAAATGTCATTTTTATTTCATATTTTATTACTTGTCTAGGCTTTTGACCAAAATTCAAATCAAAAGTCAAGATTTAATTAAAAGATTCTAATATGGTAAATTAGATTTAAAAATCAGTTTTCTTCTTATTGTTGTTGTTGTTAATTACTTATCAATGACTATAAAGTCATAATAACACCTTATTGAAAGTAGATAATAATGTGTGCAAGCATTTTTATATATACCCTATAAAAGAATAAATCTTATTTCTCCCCAAGTTTTTTTTTTCTTAGTTTTTTGTTTGATTGGATAGTTCCCATTTTGTTAGACTGAAATGGTGAAATTTTCCTGAAAGATTTTTTCAAAGCCTTTCCCCAGTATGGAAATATACAGACATAGAACTTTTTGTATTTGTGAAGACAGGGTATTAGAATTGAATCTCAAGATTATAAAGCATTCTATATTTCAATCTTTATTGGTTATAAAAAACTAGTCAAATTTAATAGAAAGTGGTGCATTCTATATTTGTTCAGACTTTTCTAGATTGACCAGATACATTTAATGTTATTCCTGAAAAAATAGTTTTATCAAAAAGTTTGTTTGGTTTGTTAAGTACAAATAAAAGTCAGATTTTTTATTTTCACCATTAACTTTATTAAACAACATATTTACTGTTTTATTCCACTATTGTCTGCCATCTTTCAGGCAACTTTATTATTCCAACCTCACAGAAGATTTTATTTTTCTCAGCAGAGAACTGCCCTAGGTCTTCCAGGGAATTGAAAGTTCAATTGAAAGAGAGAATTCTGTAAAGACTAAATCAAATGGTAATATGTAGGTTCAACAGTGCAGATGGGAGAAAGCTTTCCAGCCAAACTGTAACCATTTTAACCTGGTCAGCAAAGAAACAGGCGGTCTGACATCATCTTGACAGAATAGTATGCCCTTTCTCTTAACTAATTTTAGATGCATACTTGTCATCAATTGCTGGCTTCAACTGGTTTAATTGGGTTAAGTACTTGTTTGAAACAATTGTTTAGTTTTCTGGAAGGAGCTCATAATATAGGACTCCATGTTATCACCCATTACAATTTATTTAAAAAACACAACATTTTCATTATGCGGAAGACATACATCAAAGCAACAAACATAACCAAATTGGTGCAAATGATTTTCAAAGCCTGATTTGGATATTTTGTAAATGCTGGCTATCTCCTGTATTATATTGATTAAATTCAAGTAATTCTTTATTTGAACACTATCAACCCCAACATGGAGCATCATTCAGTGAGAAATCTCCTAAACCACTTTTAACCCTTTCAATAATTCACAGTACCTCCTCCATAAACTGCACAAATCATGTTTTGTGTTCAGGTCACAATTCTATCTTTCTTTTAAAAAATGAAAATGTTGCTTATTTTGTTACAACTTCAATGTTGAAATCAATAAACAAAAATATGTCAATTTGATAATTTAAAAAAAAATGCATGCTGATATGACAGCTGTCACAATTCAATCAAAAATTATCTTTTTGAATGAAGTTAGCTAAAACTAAATCTCCTAATGCCATCTAATGACAAATAACAGAGCAAATATTTTGGCCAAATCTATAGATTTCTTGAAGAAACAGATTTACTATGGAAATATGCAGATATAGAACTTTTTGTATTTGTGGAGACAGGGTATTAGAACTGAATCTCAAGCACTCTATATTTGTTCAGACTTTTCTAGATTGACCAGATACATTTAATGTTATTCCTGAAAAAATAATTTTGGTCAACAAGTTTGTTTGGTTAGAGAACCAGATATAGCAGGAAAAAAATTAAAAACTAACTTTACTTTAAGGAAATATTTTGATAAATGAATGGATAAGTTTATTTTTTTATATTATGGGTTCAACAAACTCAAAGGATATTCGTTCCATCTACCATAAAAAATGAAAGAAAGGCTTGCTGCTCACCCCATATATGTTGCCATAGTTACTTGTAGATTAATGTTGTCTAGTTCAACTGTACAAAATCATTAGAGTAAGGAGGTTTTTTTTTTGAATGACAGAGTTAAGGAATACAAAAGAATAACTCTGAAAAATGGTGATGGTATGACAAGACCATTCATCAGCTGTAGACCCGATATATTTCATCCTTTTTAGAAATAGGCAATAATGATTGATTTGAGGCTAAGTTGGCATGTATTTTGCAGATTTATAGATTCACTCAAATACTCACTTATCTTCTTACGGTCATTCATTTTAGTAAATTTTGTACAGAGGGAATCCGTCTTGATTTTTCATTATTTATATGTCCCTGAGTGACAGTAAGTCTCCTCAGGTCTCCAGTCCTCCTCTCATTGTTTTCACATATCACAGCAGCACTGTGGTTTGTACCGTACCAACCTTCCCCCAGTTTTACTTACACATGCCTTCTTCATTCTAGCTGCTATGCTGTTGATGATGACTGGAGGTTGTAAGTCTCATATTTACAGTACTCTCCACAGTATTCATGCAGACCCCAGTAGTGCTGTGGTCTGCATAGTCTCTATTCTTCCTCTTATCTCCAGTTCCTTCAATCTTTTTTTCAATCTCTTTGGCCCAGTATTTTCCCAGTATTTTCCTAACTTTTCACTCTCCTTCATATTCACTCTGTGATCTGCTGGAACAGCCACGTCTATTAATTGGCAGGTTTTTCCCCCTACTCCATGACTACCAGGTCCAGTCTTCTTGCTTGGATGGGGGTCGGTTTGGATGTTGAAGTCCCATAGTAATTTGTGGCTTCTACTTCCTAAGTCTCTGGTTTGTGCTGGTACCATTTGTCTACATGGTTGAACCCAGTCGTTTGCATAGTTTCCAGGTTATAACAGTTGCTACCCTGTCCTGCCTCTTCTTGTACTCCTTCTGGGCTAGTTTACTACATTCACTGGTTATGTGGTTTACAGTCTCATCCCTCTCTCCACATATCATCATCATCATCATCATCATCACCATCATCACCATCATCATCATCATCATCATCGTCGTCATCATCATCATCATCATCGCTGTCGTCGTCGTCGTCATCGTCGTCGTCGTATACCAAATATTTTACTCTGTTTCATTAGGCTTCTATACAAGCCTATTAAAGACAAATCACTGGAATGCATATGTATTTACTTATTTACAAAAAATAAATAAATACATAGTTTTAATTTGATCAATTAGGCAATTTTGTGGATTCGGCATAACATATACACCTTTTTCCTAAGTGAATTTTCCTCTCTATCAACTCTGAGATTCTTGTGAAGATCTCAAACTTTGTTACCTTAATTCCATAAGAATTCAAGAGAAGAATAACAATGAGTAGTTGTATAAATTTGTGTGTAACTCATAATGTTCTTCTACAAGGTAAATTTACTGAGTCATGGCTCAAAATATTCTACTCAAATACATTCTATTAACTATAATAACTATATACTCATAATGCAAATGAATCAATGACTTAAAATCAATTACACATACACATATGTATATACATATATGATAATTATAATGACATTTATTAGTAGGAGCCTATATTTGCCTGGCGCCAGTGTAAACGACTGCTAAACGAGCGACCTAAATCGTAAATGTG
>VCCN01004667.1:3939145-3956161 GCA_006491835.1 Architeuthis dux
TAATAAAAAGAACGCTCTACAACCAATATAGTCACCTATAGAGCTGAAATTAACCAAGGGATTGTCTCTGAAACTGAGAACCATGCAACGTGCACAAAAGCGGATCATGCTTAACATCGCAAGATAGCACATTATATTAGAGACAGACAACTGCTGGACATCATGACTCACAAAGTGGATTCCGAGAGATCAAATGCAAAACTGTGGACGGCACAAAATAAGATGGTGTGACGATTTAGACAAGTTTAGAAGATATTGGCTCTGCGATGCCCATGATTGAGAGAACTGGCAAATTTTTAGGAAGATCTATGTCCAACCACGGACGTTAAAAAGCTGATGATGATGAAATATTACATCATAGTAGACTTAAAGAATTAGTAATATTACTAAAATTACAGAAATATTTAATTTCATTTTATTCATTCTCAATTTCTTTTAAAATGTTTAAACATTTTGTTTTCAGTTCATTTCAAATTAAACATTTTAATGTTGGAATATGAATAACAGCCTTACATACATTACAGGCATCAGTCATGGCAAAGGCTTGCACAAATGGCTTTATTTATAATTTTGAAAAAAGAGCAAGAAAGACGATCAGCTCTTTTGCAGAAACAGACATTGCCCAGCAAGAATGTGAAGCAGGTTATTATTAAAAAATTTATGCATGAGCATAATCATGTACCAGTGGACAAAGGAAACGAGCGATGGAAATAGTGTCCAAGGTTAAAGAGCAGGCAGCCAGTGCTGCCAGCTCAAAAATATTTTTGCACTAGTTTGACTGCCAAAAAGCGCTAATTTCTTTTAAAATAGCTAAAAATGGACAAAAATAGCCCCAAAATGTCCAAAATGTTTAAGCAGAAACGCACTAATTTAGAGCTTTTTGCACTGCCAAAAGACGAACTGCACTAGATCAGCAACACTGCAGCCAGTTATGACAGCATAATTCACAATAACCACCATAGCAAACAAAACAACCAATATACCAGTCATAGTTGCTGTGATAATATCACTGATTACAGTTTAGATGGAATATTTGACACGGCTCCTGCTTTGATCCAGCACTTATATATAATACGCATCACTCGTTTTAAGCAAAATGTTTACCAGGAGAAGAAAAAAGTTGTTCCTCTATTCTTACAGATTGTACACCTGACGAGAACTGAAGAATGGATCAGCTGAAACATTGTGTTGGCAACATCAAGTACATGAAAAAGGGGTTCAATTATCGAAACAAGATTTGGAAGGAAAAATACATACTTTTCTTTGCTTGCATATTTATAAGAAATAAAACTAGCTTTGGTCATTATTAGAATTATAACATTTATAGAGAGCATTAGAGCCACAAACTAATTTAAATTTACTTCTTGAAAGAAATAACTTTGATCAATGTTTCCATTTTTATACTTTGTATTGACTCAGTCCAATTGAACAAATATTGATAAAATTGTTCTTTTTACTTCTGTTTCTTCTTGTGTCTTTCTCAGTCAAACAAGGAAAGTTGGAATTTTTTTAAATACCTTGCTTGAATAATATTTTTTAAATAATGACATGCTCTATAGCAATGAGCTTAGTTGAACAGTCTTTACATAATTTAGCAATAATTCAGTTAGCAATGTGAAAAAGGAATTATTTCACCAACTAGAAAAATCTAAGTATATGTTTTGCAATGTGCTCAAAATTTCTTGCTGTGTCCATTTTTGCTCTTTCATAAAGATCTCATAATACCATATCTTATATGTAATGTTTTATGATAGAATTAAAATTACAGTATAGATTCACATATATACAACATCTAATCAAGCTAGTGGCACATTTCATGTTGAATATAAATCAGTAAAAAGTATTGCATAAACAAATATTCTTTAGCTTTTCTTTTAATATGCATATATATTAATTGTTAGGTTTTCTGCAAAAGTTCCCAGAAAATATTTTATCCATATAAATTCATAGCATCATTATTCAGCCATTAAAATATTTTCCATGGCTTTCTATAACTGTATGCCATCTTTCAGTTAAATTCCAGTTCTAACCGGATGAATTCTTTGAGAAACTTTTCAATATTTTGAATTGTTGGAAATACTGACCAGGCAAGGAGTATGGCATTGAACAAAACAAGAGATAGTTTGAAGGTAATAGATCTGAGGAATATTCTGCATCTGGAAGAATTTCCTATCCAACCTGCATGATCACTTGTTGCATCACATTTGCAATTTAAGTAAGGACACGTGCTGTCATACAGTAAAAGCACCATTTGACTTCCTTCTAAATGTGTCATTCATTTGAGCCAATTACTCACTGAAACTCACTGTGCAGTAGTAGTTTGTTCAGATTATAGCAATTTATAATAAATAATTCTCTTTCAATTCCATCAAGTATATAGAAGAATTTTTCCCCAGAAGATTGTGCTAGAATTTAGCTGTTGAAAGCCATCCTGGATCTAGCCACAATTTTCATCATTTTGAATTCTCAAAGTAAATCCAATTGTCATTACCAATAATTATTTTGTTCAAAAGAAGAGAAAGGTAAATTCTAACCAATCGTCATTTCCATAAGTTGTGGAGCTGATTCCTATAGCTTCTGTTTTTTCCCTAAAGCTTGTAATAATAATATACTACAGGTGACTGAATGCTCAAGCAATAAAGAGCTGAGTAACTTCAAAGATGCTTCTAAGATTTCTCTAACATTGTGCAAACGATGGGAACTTTTGCATCAACCCAATAGTCTAATATACAAAATCTAATTAAGCTAGTGGCACATCTCATGTTGATTACAAATCACCAAACACATTGTACTAATACGTCTTGGCCTTCATTTTAATATACATATATTAATTGTCCTTGAGTCAGAGTTACAGTCAAAATTATACATTAAAAAAGCCATTGTTCATGATTTTGGTTTTTCTTTTCCACTGTTAAATAAAAAAAAACCTGTTTATGTTTATAAACCTATACAACTTTGAAATATTATTTTAAACTATTAAAGTTTAATATTTCATATTGCAATGATTTTATCATACACTGGGGCTGAAAATGAGTGTAGAAGACCAATAGGATAATCCATTCCTTGTCGGACTCTTCTTTTAGTGGGGATCATTCCAGCATATCCATTGCAAATGGAAGCTGAACTCAGACAGACAAGTATTTGAACCCAATTCTTATTTTGTCAAAGAATTTTCCCTGCATTTCCAATCCTGAGCCTAATCATCCATAAACTACATTAGTGAATGATAATTGCTGGAAATAATGTTCAGAGTTCCCATTGCTGCATTACACAAGTCAAGCATAAAATAATGGTTTTGCTTCCTTTCATAATCTAGTCATTATTGATATTGCTGCATCAAAGGCACACAATATCTGGTCTAGGCACCAACTAATGCCAAAGTCTTGTTTGTAATAAAGGTCTATAGTATAAGTGGTACTTTTCCCTATGAGTCTATATAGTCAATCTTTTTTAGGCCAGTGTCTATATTTTAGGATATTCTTAGGGCGAAATAAAATGACTCATAACAATAGGTTGGAAAATATTCATTATGAATAGAGACATTTTGAAGAGCACTTTACCGATGTGCTTAAAGTGTAAAGTATACAATGGTTGCATAATACCAGCCATGACTTACGGATGTGAAACATGGAAATTAACAACACAAGCTGAAAACCAGCTTAGAACAGCACACAAAGTCATGGAAAGAGCAATGCTAGGAATAACTCTAAGAGATAGAAAAAGATCAACTTGGATAAGCGGGAGGTCTGGAATGAAGGATATTATACAAATAATTAAGCAGCAAAAATTGAGATGGGCTGGCCACCTAGCAAGAAGAGAGGACAATAGATTGGTACACATGGGACAGTAAATGTAGTAGGAAAAGACCAGACACAAGATGGAGGGACGAAATAGAAAAATTTGCCGGTAAGACGTGGCAAAGATTAGCACAATCTAGGTCGTCATGGAAGGAGATGGGAAAGGCCTTTGTCCAGCAGTGGACATATGATGTCTGATGATGATGATGATAATGATGATGATGATGATGATGATAATGATGATGATGATGATGTTAGAAACATACCCCTTACATTATGCCTTAACAATTTCTTCAATCTATAAAATGTTGAAGTGCCATCTCCTAAGATCATATTAAATACCTAAGCCTTGTTTCTTATAAATACAAGCATTAGACCCCTTATTAAAAATAATACATTCTCCTGTATACTTAATCATTGAAATTATATAGCTAGAAAAGATCCTAACATATCAAGCACAGATTCTGCTGCTGCTTTTTCAACAAATATATTTTGTTGCATGCATGTACTATTTCATTTAATATAAAGAGAATGCTAATATCTAAATGTGCCATACTTTATAAGGTACAACAGATAATATTTGTCTGCTTTACTCTGTCGAAAGAAAAATAATGTCATAATAATCTAAAATAAATAAAAACATAAAGAGAAACTTAGGACAACTAAACAAGATTCAGGTTAACCCTTTATGAGGCAAGTGACTATATATGATCACCTGAGGACCCGTCAGCCACATGCAAATATTGTAGCCACACAGACAACATAATCTGCACCAATGCGGTCTGCAAGCTTTTGAAAGTACACTTGTGCTTGAACAAAGACAGTGAGGCATACCACACCCCATTAAATTAGCCTGTTTCTGGCTCGCACAATAACATTTTAAAATCAACCCAGAGGTGTTATTTTTTTTGTCAATATCAATTTTTTGTATCTATTTATTTTATTGAATGTCATTCTTTAATTTTATGATTTACTTTAATTTTTTATTTTTTTTTATTTTCCATTTTTGGTCACTTTTTGGGCGAGGCACCATATATAATCACTTCATCAGAGGGGGTTTTGCTTCCATAAACAAAAGAAATTCAGAAAATTGAAAATATCTTGTAATTAGGTCTAGTTTAACATATAAAAAGATTTTTTATATTTTCCATTTTCGTTCACTTTTTGGGCGAGGCACCACATATAATCACTTCATCAGAGGGGGTTTTGCCCCCATAAACAAAAACATTTCAGAAAACATGCAACTGAAAATATCTTGTGATTAGGTCTAGTTTAACATTCAAAAAGGTTGTTTTGATATCTAAAATATTGTTAGGGCCTATAAAGGGTTAAGAAACCTGTCCAGCTTCTGGAAAATTATAAGTTTAAAGCAAAAAAGGAACATCTGCAAGATTTAATTTCCTCCTATTATTAGATTGAGAGCAGTTTTAATTTTCCACTCTAAGGGAGAAATAATCAATTTATTGATTGAAATGGTTATTAAGTGGTAGTAGATTTAGTAGAAGAGGAAACAGGAAATAGAGAGATGGTTAGGGCCGTGAAAACTTGCAGGCTTTCATTAAATGAACAATGATGTTCAGGGCTGGATTGAGCTAGGGTGGGGCCTGTAGCATATGTTATAAAAGGACCCCAAAGAAAATACATATAATATTAAAACATATTTTACTACCATAGTAAAATAATTAAATGTTTTCATTTGCTATACAGCCAGATAATATAACAAATATGTCTGACACTTCAGTAATAGTGTTACTTAGTCATAGTCTGAACAATTTACAGAGTAATCTTCAGCTAGTGTGTGGCCTGTAGCATATGTTATAGAGTGGCCCTAAATTAAGAACATATGCATAAATATCAAAACACATACATTTTTTACTTGCAAAGTAATTAAATTTTTTCATTTGCTATACAGTCAGATAATACAACATTCTGACATTTCAGTAATAGTAATACTTTGTTTTCATTTTGATCTTTGTGCAGCAGCTATGACTTCATTTTCAAATACCTCCATATTGATCACATAGATATAACACTCCCATTAATTACTGTATTAAATTAATAATTAAAGGTGATGATTGGCTAAAATCGCTAATCTTAAACACCCAGTCGTTCGTAAAAATTGAAGGCAGTATATTATCATAGTAATAGAGAAAGTGCAGAATCACTGAATCGGTATTGATATCTTGTAAGCATTTAGTGCGGGGCCCTTGAAATTGTGGGGCCCCATTTCTATTGTTTACATACATTTGAACATACAATTCCAAATGTAGTTTTAGGTTCCCATATTAATATTACATAAACAGTGTTTAAAGTTTTTATGATCAAACTTTACTATAGAGATGATCCCACTGTTATGTGATGGTTTCTATTTAGTGACTAACCAGACCTGTTTTTATTCTTCATTCATATCTTTAATGCGTCTTTCTTTACATTGCAAATTACTTTAATTAACTGCCTTTAGTTGTGAATACATCCAGACATCTAGCTTGATAAATATTCTACATGGTTAAATAACATAAATAGCTAAAGAGGGGTTGTTTTCTCAGCAAATAAATCTTCATATTTAAGTGAAAGTTGATTATTGCACGTATCTTTTCTGACAGGAAAATAATCTTCTGCAGAACAGAATAGTAAATATTAATCATAGAGCACTTTACTTAATGAATCATTAAATAATCTCAACTTATTTTAATAATCTCTAATAATTTTCTTTTTCTTATATTTTAATACTAGTTATTACCAGCAAAAAGAAAATCACAGATATATTTGAATTCCTGTGAAATGATTTTTTTAGAAAAGAAAATAATGCATTTGATAAAAACACCTTACCCATGTTTCTAGGTGACCAGCCCATCTCCATTGTTCCTGCTCAATTAGTTGTATAATATCCTTCACTCTAGTCCTCCCCGTGATCCATGTTGATCTTTTTCTATCTCTTAGAGTTATCCCTAGCATTGCTCTTTCCATGTCTCCCTCGGCTATTCTGAGTTGGTTTTCAGCTCGTTTTGTTAATTTCCATTTTTTTCACATCCGTAAGTCATGGCTGGTATTATACAGCCGTTGTATACTTTAAGCACATTGGCAAGATGCTCTTCAGAATGTCTCTGTTCATACCAAATGCTTTCCAACCTATCATTATGCATTGTTTTATTTCATAGTCATGGTCTTTCTCTAACTTTATTACCTGTCCTAGGTAGATGCATTATGCAACAAATCCATGAGCAAACCTAAAGGAGTTAAATAACATAAGCTTTTTATAGTATCATTTGTAATTGCCACAAGTGTTAGGTGTGTGCAAAAGTTCTCAGCAGAAAACCAGTTCTCATTCTGTATTTAGTCTCTAGTTTTAAAAAAAAGATGCTGGAAACTTTTCCACACACCTAATAGTTATTGTTTTCTTTACAGACATAACAACAAACTGAAATTTTATTGTTACATAATGTGAAGGAAAAGTTAAACAAAGCATTTTACTTTTAAAATCATTTTTATCCACCATAATAAACCAAAATAGAAGAAAATGTATTAAAGAACAGTCTTTAGTGACGTGCATTGCATAAAGAGTATAGTGTTTAAAATATCTTTACGCTTATAGAATACACCATTTTAGATTGTATATACAAATATTTGGCTACTGTTCTGTGTCAGCAATCACTGATACTTGCAGATAAATCACTTCAGGGTTTTTTTCTCAACACTGATGAATGGAACATGCTTTGTTTAATGAAGTTGCTTCTTTTGTTTTTATTTTCCCTTTTTTGTAAGTAAATTGGCATGTTCAGTATATTGCCAACCATAAAAAGCTACATAACAAAAGAAAAAAAGGCTATTTGTAGTCACAGGCTCTTTTTATATATTTTTCAATCTGATCAATTACTTTATTTTGGGATGTGACTTGAGCATAAGCTGTGCTAAATTTGAATGTTCCAGTATCCAAAATTACTGCATTTAGATAATTTTAGAAATGGTTTTCGATCACTTTTATGTGCAGTCTTCTTCTTCTACACCTCTACACCTACTTCTATAATATTTTTAGTCTTTATTCATTCACCCTATAGTCTTTCTTTCCTAGATTGTTCTGTCCAGCTTTCTCCTCCTCTTTATTTTATCCTTCATTTCACGGCTCTTGATGATTACATTAGAACTGTGGTTCTCAACCTTTTAACCACCACACCCCCACTTTAGTAGTTGGACCTTACTTCAATGACTCACTTCACATCTTCAACCAAATGATTAGTTTGAAATGGGTACTGTAAATAAGGGAACACATTTTTTTATATATCATGTTGATTGATTGATTGATTTGTTTAGCGGCATATCAACCCTTGATGAGTCATTTAATGCCGAAATCAGTTTAAATTTTTTTAAAAATAGAGTCTTGCAACTTTGGTGAAAAAACAGGTGGCCCCTGTTTGGGGGAGTCTTGCCCCTCTGCAGGGGATGCAGTCAGCATATTCTAGGCCCCAGCTGACAGGGCCGAATATATATTGTTCATCACAATATTATGCAAACATCTGTTAAATAATTAGAGAAATACTTTATCTAGCAGGCTTGCGCCCCCTCTTGAAATTACTCACGCCCCTATGGGGTGATGGCCCCTTATTAAGAACCACTGTATTAGAAGTTTTCATGGGGGGGGGGTTAATTTGCAATCTAAGTTTATGCTAAATTGGTCACTTTGTTTGTGGCCGGTAGCATTCATGCTTGTTTTTTGAAAATTATGTCTTTTTTAGTGAATACTACCCAGCAAAAGGCGAGAGAAGTAACTTATTCATTGATCACCCTTTTTCGAATGTTTCAATTGATCACCCCCAATACAACATGTTGCCAAAAGACATTGGTTATGTGACGGTTTCTATTGAATGACTAACCATACCTGTTTGTATTCTTCATTCATATCTTTAATGTGTCTTTCTTTACATTGCAAATTACTTTAATTAACTGCCTTTAGTTGTGAATACATCCAGACATCTAGCTTGATAAATATTCTATGGTTAAATACCATAAATAGCTAAAGAAGGGTCATTTTGTCAGCAAATAAATCTTCATATTTAAGTGAAAGTTGATTATTGCACATACCTTTTCTGACAGGAAAATAATCTTCTGCAGAAAAGAATAGTAAATATTTAATCACAGAGCACTTTACTTAATGAATCATTAAGTAATATGAACTTATTTTAGTTAATCGAATTTTAATAATCTCTAATAATTTTCTTTTTCTTCTTGCTGTTGGATGGTTTAAACATGTTTTGTTCACAGTATCAAAAAATAAAAGTTAATATCATTAGAAAGTTTTTCCTATATAAAAAGCTTTTTCTAACTTGACGGTTTCTAATTAATGTAATATTTGACACTGTCTGTTGAATGCTTATATCAATCCTTCTGAACAGAGTTAGTTGTAGTTGAAAAGGTGACAAACATTACATATATATACTGTAATGATAAAATGTTGAAAATGGCCTAAACAGCCGTAACATGTGCATCAGAAGACATATACAAGACGGAACCACGTTCATAAAAACATTGATTTTTTTTTAAATTTTTAATTTTGAAGTTTTAGTATTTTAATATTTATAATGTCCAGAACACTAAAATTGAAAATAATTTTCACTTTCATAGTTTATTGATAAAATTCCACTGAGGAATTAAAAAAACTATTTTCATTCTATCCAATTCAACTTCACTATTAGGCCCAGTTCTGTAACATGTCCTGTAGTTTTCTTGCCAATTCCAGTAGTTAATGTGACCTTTTTATTCAAATTATCATTTTGTAATATCATTGAAATGTCCTCATTTATTTAACGAAAGTTATACATATAGCAAATATAAAATGTCTGCAAAGTTTACAGAGACTATTTTCTATATTCTCCAATGTAAAAATATTATTATCTATGAAAGTGTTTCTCAACCTTTTTACCATTTACTGGAGAACCACCTTTTTTTATTAATATCTTTACTGAGACCTATTTTTTTCAATCATTTCAGTTCATTAAATAGAAAGATAAAACAGTTGTGGTGAGACACTCAATAGAAACCATCACTTGACCAACCTATTTTGGCAGCATGCCTTGTTGGAGGGGATCAATTAAAAAATTGGAAAAACGATTAATCAATGAATAGGTTACTTCTTTTGACTTTTATTGTATTACTGAAAAAATAAACTAAGAGACCAATTTAGAAGAAGATCACATAAGATGCTCCTGTAACCTTATTTTGGGATAGAATTTAATGTTTTTTCCAGACATAATAAGGAGTAAATGTTTAAATTTTCAGCCCTCTAGCTCCATTGTTGCAGCCTGTACACATGGCACTTACATACATATATTGAACCACGTTGACAGTTTTTATTGACGGTTTCTAATTAATGCAAAATTTGACACAGTCCATTGTACACTTATAGCAATCCTTTTGATCTGAGTTAGTTGTAGTTGAAAAGGTGACTTTTTGTTTTTGAATATCACGAACAAGACTCAAAGAGATGGCGGGTTGTGAAAGATAGCAGAAATTGAATTGTGCTCTCACCAATTTCTGGAAATTGTATTATGTATTGTTTGAAGACTTTCAACCAGAACTCTGCTAACTCCAATTTTCTAAAAACATTTTTCAAAGTGCCATTTTATGATATTCGATCAGCAAATTCTATCAGCAAAATTATATGGAAAGATGAAGGGAAGAAATTAGGGTTAAGTGTTTACTTCAGCATTTTGCTTAGGGCTCGCCTATTGACAATAATTAAAACATGCCTGGCTGCTGCAGAGTCAAATCCCCCTCTTATTTCTATTTCAAATAATGGTAGGGAAATGTTAATTTTATATATCTGTTTGGTTTAACATGACGGGAGAGGCAAACAGTGAACAGTTTACTCTTCTGAATTAGGTGAGGATTGTTATTGTTGCTGTTAAGTAAAAAGAACGATCCTCAGCCTCTGACTTTGATTGGAGTTTGATAATTCTTTGTTTTCTCATGTCTTATTTTTAATATATCAGTAGACAGAAACACTAATAAATCATACCTGACCACAAAATCTATGTTTCAACAAAAGTTACTTATTTTATTGCAACTCCAAAATTTGTCATGTAAGCCTAAATTATTGGGTCAAATCTCAGGTGTAAAAAGGTAGTTATTGTGTGGAATCTCACCTGTTACATTTTGAATATTCAGAACAGTTATAAATTGCCAGACAAAATAATAAAGCTTTATGCCACAACATTAACAAAAGAATTTATTTTTAACAAATTAACATTGAATTAGAAAGAATAAAAGTTTGGTAACCTTTCTGCCTATCTTCTGCATATAGCATGGTATGTAAGTATACATGTCTTTACTAGCAGGTAGCTAGCTTGGTTGTAATAGGAAAGTGTAGAATTACTTTGTCTTATTGAAATGGTTCTTCGGACAGTTGAACTCGTTCTTGTTATTTGTGTTATAAACACAACGTTTCGGCCGATGTGGCTTCCACTTCTCAATAAATCCAAACCCGACAGAACAAAGACACATAAACACCAAGGCCATGCGCTATAAGGGCTACCCCCCTTTAAGCATAATTTCTGTTTAACCCATCACACTCGGATTTTATACCTGAAGAAGGCCGAAGAATGGATCGGCCGAAATTTTGGTGGGAATACTAGGTATTTATATATAATGGGGGAGCAAAAATGGTCTCTAACTCAACTGTTTACTGATTGGCTAATTGCATTCTAGTTTATCATTGGTCAGAAAAAAATCAATGTTAAACTTCCAATGTTCTTCTGTTGTGAAACACTACTTTACAGACTGAAAAAATTTCTCCCCTTGTTGCAACATTTCTTACTTTTATATACTCAGTGGATGAAAATAATTCTGATTCAATAAGAAGCATTGTACTCTTCTTCTCACATTTGTCATAGTGTTGGATAGTTGACTGAAGACTTCTCTCACTGCTACTGTGATGTAACCTCCTGCTACTTCTGTTCAACTGGATCAGGATGTATAAATGGTTGGCATTTGAGTGACATTAGAATTCAAGCTCAAGTTGGAGAGTCAAGTTGAAGTCATTGTGACTGACGCATAGTGGAAGACAAATAACCAGAAGTTTCTTTGTTAAGTAGTTGCTTCTAGTGATTTTACTACTTGGCTCACCTTCTTTTCAAAAGTTGCTGCAACTGTATTGTCTTCCCAGGACAACCGGTTAACAACCAGCTATATATCAAGGCATATTAATATCTCTGCAAGCCTGTGCCATGCATTTAGTTCACTAGGAAGTACAGTAAACACTGTCAAGTTTGATGAACATACTTTTGTAGTTTCTATTAAATTGCTGAATGAGGATGAATGTTAAAGATTTATGATACCATTCCCAAAAGTGATTACATTTATTGTTTTTCAAATTCACATGAAATGAATTCACATACCTTGTAGAAACCGCCAGCCAAAACAGTCACCAAAACTGTCAAAATAGGTTTCTTCAGTTTCTAAGCTGGTCTGACTGGCTGGCTGACTGGCTATGTATGTATATATGTATGTATGTAATTTTTTACATGTACAGGCTGTGCCAAAGGAGCTAGAGGGCTGAAAATTTAAGCCTTTACTCCTTATTATGTCTAAAAAAATGTTCTTTTTTCTTTTTTGAAAATACCCCAAGTAGGTTTTTAGTCAGAGGTTTAATTTGTAATGTAAGTTCATGCTAAATTGATCTTTTAGAGAATTCAGACTTTTTTAGTGATCACTGTCCAACAAAAAGCAAGAGAAGTCTTGGCAGTAATACAGTTTCAAAGTTTTGGTCCAAGCACTGAGAATGACTCAGATCTGTCAGACCAATCAATTATGGGCATTGTGGTGTCAGTATCTCCTGAACCTGTCTAAATCATCATGGCATTTTATTTTTTGCCAGCCACAATTTTGCATATGATCTCTGGGGATCCACATTGTGAGTCTTGATGTCCAGCAGTTGTCTGACATTCTTGCAACATGGCCTGCCCATTGCCATTTGAGTTTCCTAATGGACTTGATGATATCTCTGACTTCTGTTTTTTCTCTAATAAACTGTGATCTCACAGAAATAATGAACATTGAATTTTTGAAGAATTCTCTCTGAATATGATATAACAACTCTTGCATTCCTATGTTTTATTTATCTCAACTAATGTTCTATACAAACTATTGTTTTTGAAGAGTATTTCTAAAGCATTTGTGTTTGTTCACCTTAGCAGCACAAGATTCATTTGAAACATATTGCTTGTCTGATGATACAAATCTTGAACTGAACTCTTGTGATTTCTGCCATTTTTCTTCTTTTGATCTAATGAAATAGAGAAGATAAGAGGGATCAGTGGTTTAAGACCGTTACCTATGATTGCTTCTGAAAGATAGCAGACATTCTTGGTTAGTAAAGGTAGAATGCTCAGGAATAGTTTGATGTATCAGCCAGGCAGGTGATAGATAAGTGCTTCCCTTGTAACTGTTTCCCCCCGGTTGCCTGAAAATTGGAAATGACAGCAAGAGTGAATATTAATGGTATACATTTTTAATTTCTTTCAGCCTCTATGCTTTTAGCTCCCTCATTTTCTGATTCTTTGTTCCTAAAACTTATAACACCAATAGTTACTTATAATGAAGCATTTTAAAAGGAACTCATTTTTTGTTGACTACTTTTGTTTTATTGTTGGCGAGGCAAAGGAAAAATACAACAATGGCAATAGGGTCATTTTCATGTAAATTTGAAAGATTCTTCATTCTTTCATCTTTTTCCATGAGTATCACTTTATAACCAAAAATGAAGTATAAGAAAGTATACAATTTGCAGACATACATGAATGTAAGTTGTTATTGCTGCATACTGAACATTACAGTAATTGTATGAATCATCTGACTAAAGGCCATTTTGTATATGGCCAATATTTGTCTCCATTAAACTCAAAGAATAGGCGTATTAACCAATTAACTGTGCCAGTTGGTCGGATGCAATAGTTATCCATTACAAGATAGAAGTTCCTGTCCATTGCAACTTATCCATTGCAAGATAAAAGCCCTGACTCACAGATAGAACAGAGTTTCTATAAACCATAATAAAATGGTCGGATGCAATAGTTATCCATTACAAGATAGAAGTTCCTGTCCATTGCAACTAATCCATTGCAAGATAAAAGCCCTGACTCACAGATAGAACAGAGTTTCTATAAACCACAATAGCATGGAAATATTATTGAGTTAGCCATAGAACGGCAATGATGGAAATTCCTGTTATTCATAGTTAATGGGTTAATCAAATTATGATGAACATGTTAAATGAAATGTTTCGATAAAATTTTGCTTGATTTTTATTGTCCACCTAATGTAGCTTAATGTATACATCCAATAGAAATCCAATTGTCTTTTATAAAGAAAATATTCTGTGATGCAATATGCACCAATGACTAACAGGATATTTCAAGTTCCGATCCTTTTAAAATTTTCTGTTCAGCTGCTCACTGAACTGTATCTTCTCATTAAAACTCGCATCTGCAATCTTTGCTACCAAACTGTGCATTATTGTTTATTCATAAAATGAACACAAGCTTTGTCTGTTTCTTACAACAAATGAGGGCAGCATTTTTATTATGTTTGTGGTTACCACACTGATTTTCATCGAATTAATCATCTTGCAGTGTTTGTTTTCTTTTCAAGAGGAATCTTTAAAGATTTGTTAAAAATACTTGATATTCATTTGAAAATCTCTGTAATAAATACTAAAAAAAAATACTTTTATATTGATAAGTCTTCATTTTGTTAGCATTGAAAACTAATAGAATCTTTGTCTACAATTATTCTGACAATTGATTTCCAATTCAGTGTTCATTCATCAGAGCTCAATAGAGTAAGGCTTCTCAAATTTCTGTTGAACATAATCATACAGGCTAGCTACTTCATTCTGTATTATTCTTTCATTGAATTAATATCTTAACTTCTTGTTTGTAAATGACAGCTAAGTTTTAGTTATCATTCAAGAGTTTAGTATAAATTATACTTTTTGATATTATTTTCGGAAAGTGCCAAGAAATTCAACGATGGCACAAACTGTGGAGACATTTTAATTTGTAATGGTTTATTAGTTTCTGTCTAAGATCTTTGTACATTTATATAAAGATGAATTTGAATTATACTTTTTCCTTCAGGTAATTTTTATCCTGCATTATTCGCTAAAGCTTTGTATAATTTCAGGATTCAATTATCTTGTTAAATAAAAGTATAACATTCTAGTTTTTTCATCTCTCTATCTGTGTTCTCTCTACCTCTCTGGTTTAATTTTCTTTATCAATCCTTTTTACTCTTTTAGAAATTATTTATATAACATTTTTCCTGTCAATCCCATTTAAGCACTCCTTTATCATTGCTTTGTTGTGTTGATGTTTGATGGCTTTTCTACTTTTGTTTAATGCTGATTCAGAAAACATAAGAATTACATTTCTAAATATATCTTTTAAAAGTTTTCCCAAATTTAAACTTGTTCCTAAATAGTCAGAGTTTTTTAAAAATTCTGCCAAGTTTATACTTTTTCTTTTTTCCTAATTTTGGTCAATTTTCTTAATTATTTGTTTATTGATTACTTAAATAAAGGATGAACTATACTCCGTTCTATCTCTAGCATCTGTATCTAGCACATGCAATTGTAGTGTGATGCAATGCATGTGTTCATGTGTGTCCTTGTAATATGAAAGTAGCTAGAGGTGCTATCAAGATATATTATCACTCATGTCATCTGCACATGTGTGCAGATGCAGCCTTGATGAAAAGTTGTTTTGTTTTAAATGGAAATGCCAGCTAGAAGCGAATCTATGAAAACGGGATGCATTCTTGATAGGAAAAAGGACAAAGACTGTTTTTAAAATAAACCATAGGATTATATTGTCCTTCTCTTCTCAATATGCCGGTGATCTTATAACTCCAAAGATGGGAGAGTGAAGACAGTTTGCAGCTAAATTGCATTTTGTTTCTATTTTGTATACAAAATCAAACAATCAGGCGAAATTCAGTTCTTAGTCAATTCCTTTAGGAGGTGAGGTGATGCCTCTGTGCCCTAAGGCTGGGCAACAGTCAACTGCTCTGGTCTGCTCTGGTCTCAGCTTACTACTATCTAAAAAATCCTATCTTTTCATATTCAGGTGCTATACAAACATACACATGCACATATAATTACATACATACATAACTATGAAGGCTCTGAGGAAGAAACCTATAATGATGCCTGATTTTATTTTGGGTGTGTGGTGCGAGTAGAAGTGTATGTTGTTCAGGATATGTTGCCCGGAATACATAACTATGTATATGCACAGATATTGGACATCTGAAACACATACCCACTCCCATTTTGTATATACTAACGCAAATATTTGTATTTATTAAAATATTCATCAACTAGGTCCTTCTCAGGTTTTCTTGTCAGGCTAACTGATAAAAGACACTGGTATTCTCAGGGGGTGGGGGTGGGTTGACTGTGGGTCAAGTGTTCTGACCTCTTGACAGATCATTGTCTGTGGATGTAAGAACCAAAGACACACACATATATGGACAGACATGCACACATACGCCTATAGTTACATATTATGGTGAAAACATGAACATAAGCTTAAATATTTTAAATGTATAAAAGCCACCAAATTTAGGAGGACTCCAAATCTTGTGGCCCTATGCCTTACATTTCATCTATATTTTAATACAATCCATTCATTTATATCATGTCAGTATTAGGTAAGCCATGGAAATATCAGTCTCTTTGGCAAGTATCTGAAACTAAACAGATATGCATATAAGGAGCATTAAAACTATGTAACTCCATTTTGGGGAGCCTGCCCATGTTATTTTGAAAGAAAAAATCCCATGGACATGATGGTTTAGGCTTTTGAAATTTACCATGCTAACAACTTTTAGGAAAACATATTCTGAGAGTTGATTCCATATATTGATTAATTTAAGGAAAAATTAAGTGTGTAACTATTACCAGGAAGAAGGATAGTAAATGAATATTTTCTTTTTTTCACTTTTACCATACAGAAATTCCCATTTAAAGTTTATATATTTTTAGAGTGATGCTGCATGTAAATCCATTGACTGAATGTGATTATCTTCATATTTTTGATTTAGTAGGATTCTATAAGAGTGATTTTACTCATTGTATAGGCTTAAAAAGCAATTAAACAGGTCTGGTGAGTCACTCAATAGAAACCATCACCTGACCACTGTCTTTTGGCAGCATGGAAAAAGGGGTGAT
>VCCN01004667.1:3971312-3982713 GCA_006491835.1 Architeuthis dux
TAGGACTTTTCACGTTCAGGCCCGCCGACTCAGGACTTGCAAAGATGTGGAAAACCCTTCCTAATCTCCATTCGTGGAGACAAGTCATTCATATACACTTCTACATACATCTAAAATCTGTTGTACCTCAACATTATGACTTCAAAATGAGAATTCAGTCTTAAACAAAGCTTTTAATTTCTTACATGTAATATATTCAATATATTCATAAACTTGTAGAATCCATGAGCTCAGGAAATATAAATGTCCCATTTTCAATGCTTTGCATGTGTCTGTAATTAAACTTATAAAGATGTTTAAAATATTTGTTGGCATATTAAAATATCATTAAGAAAATGACTACTTTAAACACATTTTATTTCTTGTAACTGACATTAATTTTGAAGATTAGTTAATAGTTATCAATTATTTATATGTTGCTGCAGAGGAATCTGAAGATCATTGGAACTACTCAAATCGAACAACGTGTGCCTGTCTACATGCATGTTGTATTTGGTTTTTACATATCATTGACTTATTCATCATAAAAATGGAAAAAATAAAATAAATAATGAAATTGAGATAAAGTTGTAATTAATAAATATCATACACTTACTACATATGCCAATATATATGTTGACCCTTAAAATTCTGAGATGTCAATTCAGGTTAAAATACAAATACCAATTTGAGCTCATTTTTAAAATAATTTAATTCCAATTTTGAAGTAATTAATCAAAGAGTATAAGATTAAATAAAAACTTCCTTCTATTATTTGATAATAAACTTTTTTAAAGTAGATTTTGTGAATGGTTTCATACAATTTAATTTTTGTAGTTTATATTTCTGTATGTATAACATGAAATATCTCCATGTTATAATGAACTAAGAATCTTGAAACTCAATCCCAGAAGGATTATTACATGCCCCAACCATTTTTATTCATATTAGAACATTTCAGAACATGGACGTGTTTCTGTTTTGTGTTTTGCTTTATTTAGTAATAAATATATTGCATAATTATTTCAAATTTCTGAAATTGTTTTTAGCAAGTAAGGTTAGCATTTTTACTTCATTCTTTCAAGCTTGGTAACTGGTTAAAGGGGGGAAGAGGGCATGGTTTGCCCAGAATTTGAGACAGATTAAAAACACAAGTACTAATTTCCAATAAAATGACTTTTTATCAATTGATGATACACAGTACAAATCACACAACAGGCAACTTAAAAGAAATATTGTTTTTTACCTTTCTTGGCAGCAGAAATATCAATTGCCCAAATTTTCCCCACTGTTTTACCTGAATTTGGGGCAGCAGTTGACTTGCACTGCCTCCCAGGCTCTGTATGATTATGCTTTCAAGTGCATTGTTGGTTAGTTCTTTTCATTGTTTTGTTTTGGCGACGGCTACAAGATCTAAATGAATGACAGAATTGACGATGTGTCAAAACATCATGATGAAATGGACTGTGTCAATACTTCATGATGAAATTGATGATGTGTCAAAACATCATGATGAAACTGATGATGTGTAAAAACATCATGACAAAACTGGCGATGTGTAAAAACCTCATGATGGAATCGTTGATGTGTCAAAATATCATGAAGAAGGAGAGAATTGGAATGAAACACTGCAGGCTGCACACCTGAGCTGTTATGAAATTGAGGTGCATCTTTTGTAGCAGAACCATTATGTCATGAGACCTATGACTTTACGTGATGATGCTTTTTGGAGATGCATCTTTGTTTAGAACCCCAACGCCTCACGTCCGAATCCATCATCTTGCGCAGTGAAACCGCTGGATATTCTATATCAGCACTTTTGGAGATTCTATGAAGAGAAAGTGTGCATGCCATGGTTATGCAAATTTCCCGTCTGAGAAAAACAAATAACAGAAAGTACATTTACCTCCTAGCTACTTGGCATCTTGAGAGCCCTTAGTTGAAGATGGTCTACAAGAATTATGCAAGTGCTGAACTTCGCTGCAAAAACTATTTACCTATTAACCTCATTTCCTCACCAAAATAAAATTTACTCACGCAGACATTGTATACGCAGCTATGATCGAACATCACTCATTTGGTCTTTATCTTCACTAGTTGAACCCGGTTCTCTCTTCCGCCCTGAATGTCTATCACAGACACTGTATCTTATAGCCTTTCTTTGTCTCTCATGGTCATTCCTCAGCTCAATGCGTGAGTGGTTGATGTTGTGGTCTGCACACAGCAAACCTCGGCTCTGTCTTGCTGGGTCTCGTAAAATTATACATTTGCAAACTAGAGCATCTGACAATCCCAGAGTACCACAAACTACACAGATTGATATCTCTAATCTAAATGTGCATTTGGTCTTCCGATGAGCGATGGACTGATTGAGGTTTTGCAACAGCTATCTGATAACTGCCCTCTCGTCATGATCCAACATCTTCTTGGGTCTACCACCTCTGTTCTTGGCTCCATAAATGTCTTGATCATGCAAAAAACATTTCACAACTGTCTGACTTCGATTAATTTGCAAAGCTATTTCACATTGTGATAGACCTTGATTCTGAAGTTTAACAATCCTACATGTTCGAAATCGGACAGCTTTGTTCTCTTTCCCATACTCTGTAGACTTCACACTGTTTTTAACCACAACAGAAACTGATGAATTGAAATTTGAACCTTTTATATCATGTCAATTCTCCATGAGTTTAAAGTTTAGTTGCAACAAACATTTTCAATAATTAAAATTCTTGATCACTGCTCAACTTTTTACTATCTTTCAGTGTTTATAAGATGACCAACTTTATATTCACAAACAGTAATGCATTTATTCCAGATAATAATGAAATTATTCAAATCTTCACTTGACTTTAAAGTTTTGATGTGCACTTTAAGTTCTTAGATGAGGGAATATATATAACTCTTTGACGGGTGGAATTAATATTACATAATAGTGATTTATCATTATTATTTAATATTAATTCCACCTTCACTGTTAGCTATGGTAGCTCAAACAGTAAAGCAGCTGTCATACATAGACAGGTTTCCCGAGATCACCTAAAGCTCATTCTTTATTTCCAATCCACACTGTGCACTATTGACTGTCTCGGTTATTGCAATAAAGAACAATTGAAATTAAGATGCAAGAAATACTTGTCAAACATTAATTATGGTTGACAATGCTTCAATTATAATAATAACAATTTGAGATAATATTACTAATAATGATTTATGTTTCCTCTATTCAAAAATATTTCTCTTTTTTAAAACCCATAATTTTAATTGATCTACAAAGTCTCTTATATAATATTTTATCCTTTCTTTTAAGCCATGCAGTGTACTAAGTGACATCTAATGAACATCCTGGTGCAGTCATATGACTGCGTGTCAATATGCCTACCCAGAATCCTACATAATGTTCCTTCAAATGGGTTTGTGTCCTTAATCAGGATTTGAATGGTTCAAAGTGCATATTTATACTCTTGGATTTGCTTCTTGTTAAAACAAGTAAAGAAATCTCTAGAAATAAGGATTAACAATTATACTATGCTATTTTGCTGTTTCTGCTCTATTTTCACAGAATATAAACATTAAAAATTAAAGAATCAACAAACAATATAATGTGAAAATCTGTGGAAATTAAAATTTACTCCAATACTTTATTTGATTGTATTGGCTTCTACATTAACCCTTTATTGGACCAGTGACTATATATGATCACTTAAATTTGGATTTTTTTATATTTTCCATTTTTGTTCACTTTTTAGGCTAGGCACCATATATGATCATTTATTCAGAGGCTGTTTTGCCCCCATAAACAAAACAAATTCAGAATACAGAAAATATCTTGTAATTAGGTCTAGTTTAACATACAAAAAGAGTTTTTATATTTTCCATTTTTGGTCACTTTTTAAGCGAGGCACCATATATGATCACTTAATCAGAGGCTGTTTTGCCCCCATAAACAAAACAAATTCAGAATACAGAAAATATCTTGTAATTAGGTCTAGTTTAACATACAAAAAGATTTTTATATTTTCCATTTTCGTTCACTTTTTGGGCGAGGCACCATATATGATCACTTAATCAGAGGGTGAAAATATCTTGTAATTAGGTCTAGTTTAACATATAAAAAATTGTTTTGATATCTAAAATATTTTTAGGGCTTCCCTATAAAGGGTTAATGATAACAATGTTATAATGTATTTAGTTTTAACTGATACTTATACCTTATACATCTTCAAACTCAAAAAAGAAAAAAGCCATTGCACTTGATCTCCCAAATCACTTAATAACTGGCAATGCACATGAGCCACCTTGAAAATAAAAAAAACAAATCCTACTAGCATTCCAATGGAAATTATGAACCACCTTTTCCCATATAAGCTTATTTTTACCTTGTAAATTAAACAGTGGCAGTGGTAAAATTAGGTTATCTTAATGAAAATGCTCCCAGTATGGTTTGAACCATGAATTCATGATTTTTTTTAAAAAGTCTGAATTTTCAAAAAAGAAGTGTGAAGCTGCTGGACACAAACTAAGAGATCAATTTAGGATGAACTTACATTGCAAATTGAACCCCTATAAAAACCTATTTAGAGGGGCGGTTAAAAAAAAATGTTTTCTCTACTCATTGTGCAAAAGTTTTTGCTATGAACGGTTAGGACTGGGGGAAGTCAGGATACATGGATACATAGATACATGGATACATAGATACATCAGGGCCGTTGGAACCGGGGGGCTGGGGGGACTTCAGCCCCACCAATAATTTGCTAATATGTGTCCTCATTTTTTCGAAAAATGCTACAAAAAGCTAGCTTTAAGATTACAGCAAGAGTAAATAAACCAATTATCCCCTTCAATTATTTTTTGCTAGTTTATGTGGATGAGTTGAAAAATACATGGATTTCTGACAGATTTTGAAGCTCTATTTTCAAAAGTTCCCTAAGCAGCCTTTTGTTCATAATTATCTTCATCAATTAGATATCTAAATAGCATCATATATCCATCAGTTAAATAGTGCACTTTTTACAATAGGGGTGTTTTCCAGCGATCTAAAGGGTGTGTTCTAAAAAAGATTTTCCGCTTTGCTCACAGCCCCCACCCCCCCCGCCCGAATATGAATTTTGTTCCGACGGCCCTGTACATGGCTACATAAATACATAGATACATATAAATGTCAGAACACATGAATAACCTAAACCCAGTAACAGAGTTTAAACTGGCCGGTTGTGGGTAGTGGTGATTAGGAACTTGGGAAAAATTAAAAGTCATTTAAAATTGTGAGTTACTAATCAATTGTTATATTTATATGATCTAATTTTTATCAGTCTTTAATAGCTTTTTCTTCAAAAATCTGCTGTGACACATTTTTTTTCCCCACCATTTTGAATAATTTGATGTTTTTTTCAATGTTTCTGAACCCCAAAAGTAAAAAACAAATGTATAAAATATGTCAAGTCAAGTGTTTCTATTTCTGTTGTTTGGTATGGCTATTCTTTATAGATGTTTCTATTTTCCCCCTGTGAAAAAGTTTTGCTCTTTTTTCTTTTCCATTGTTGCTTTCAATATTCTGCAGTGTGACAACTGAACTTTGTCTTCTCAGTGTTTGTATATAATTTTACAATTCATAAGTTACTCGAATCCATATTTTTAAAACTCCTATCCAAATATTTTTAATCATTATTAAATAGAAAGTCAACAATCTTTTTCATTTACTTTTTTTTTTACAAATCTTTGCTAAAAATTCCCTACAGAACAAACATGTAACCAAAACTAATTAAGCCTAACCTAAATTAACAATTTTTCTTATTAGATTTTAATAATATTTCTAACTATATCATTCATAAATAATTACATGTATTGAACAGTATCCCAATAAGTGGTTGTATAAGAGCAATCTGATACAGTCTAAATTCTGTAAGCCTATTTCTTAATATATAGGTTATATTATATTGATAGTAATGATATTTACTGGCATCTCCAATGTTTTACTGAATTAACATGCAAAAGTCCCCAGCACCATCTTTTACACCATGCTCTGAAATCTTAGAAGTGTATTTTTTTAGGAATAATTTAGAGGCAAGAAAGATGGTTTCTCCATGATCTCATGGAAACAAACCTAAGTCAGCATTTGAACACTTGTCTTTCTCTTCTTACTTAACAGAATAAAACTCATTTCTGGACAATATAGTCAGTATAGAAGAATGGATTTATTACGAGAATGCAAAATGAAGAATATTGTGTCTATATGCAGGACAGCCTTCAACATAAACTTAATCTACTCTATGCTTGGTGGGATTTAAAGGGAATTATTTGTTACAAACTGCTGGCACTGGACAAACTGTTATTGCACAGCACCACAGTAAACAAGTGGCACTTTTGAATGACAGTGGAGCAGGAAAGACCTTTTTGTAGGCAAGGAAGTCAAGCATTGATTTTGCTTCATGACAATATCCATCCTTTTGTTGCAAATGCAATGCAGCAAACAATCATGGAGCGGGAATGGGAGGTTCTTCAACATATTCTCCAGACTATCACTTGTTTTGCTCCATGCAACATTCCTTGTCTGATCAGCAGTTCCAACAATTCAAGACATGGACAAATATCTCAAAAAACTGATCAAATCAAAACCAGAATTGTTCTTTTCTGGGGAAATACACAAGTTAGCTGAAAGGTGGCATACATTCATAGGAAGCCTGGTAAAATTCTTTGATGACTGAATAATGAGGCAATGAATTTATATGAATAAAGATTTTGTTAAATAAAGGCTGGAAACATTTTTATCAACCTAATATAATAGCAATAGACAAAACTGGAAACTCACTTACAGATTAAAAACCTGAGCTCCCTAGATGAGTAACCAATTGAACAACAGAGTCAAATTCAAGTGATATATAATCAATATGGCCTCTGAAGATGAATACTACAGAAAATGTTTGCAACTATTCTGAAAAATAGATTAATGATGATTAAGATAAGAAGACCAGTTTTTGTTTTTTTTAAATTCAAGTCTTGTTGCTTTAAATTTCATATCAGTATTTTAATATCTCATATTGAGATTTTATTTTATAAAATATATTAACTGAGACCTTTTAATAAATAGGTGCCTTATGAGAACAACCCATTATATAGTATGTTCCCTGGTATTCGCACCATATTAAGAGAAATAGATGTAGTTAGGGTCACCGAGAACAGCGGTGAGCCTTGAGACAGGGGCCGCCGAGGTTCTTCAGTGGGATCAAGGAGCAGATCTCCTGGTAGGCATCCAAGGGGCAAAGCCCTGGAAGCTTTGGACTTTTAGGAATTTTAGGAATATTTCAAGCATCAATACCACTAAGTTATGACTTAAAGAGCTGATTTCCTTTGTGAAATTTTATGTGGACTTCAGCAAAGCCTTCAACAATTAACAATATAATTTTGCGAAAAGGAAAAAACATAAACATCTGTTCATTTAATTGGGTAATTTATTAAAAGTTTAAATACATTGTCATGAATTACTGTAATGAGTTCAGTAATGCAGAATTGAGAGTTGACAAAAATAAACAAAATATGCTTCATGTGCCTTTTTTAAAGGAAATGTCAATTCTCTCTGCAAGTTTGTTCTCTGCAAGGTCATTCAGTCTCTCCTGTTTCAAGAGGCTCCCGATGAGCTTTACCTTGCTGAAAGATCTCCCAGCAGATGTTACAGTAACTGGCAATGTGCAATATATTCACAGTGCAATACATATATTTGGAAAAAATATCATCTATCTGGTCCATTTTATTGTGTTTCAAAGTTGGTGTGGCCCCATATCTTCACCAAAGTTTGATGCATGTATTGTCTTAAGGTGCCTCATTTCTTTGGGCATGGATTCTGAAAGATCATCTTGGTATTTGTCCAATTGTCTTGCTCTTGCAAGGTTGAGTTCCTCTTCTGTTATATTGTCACAGAACACAGAATAATCTATTTCCTGTATTAAACTGCTTTGACACTCTGGCAATCACTGAATCAATAACAACAAAGGAGAAATTCCATTTGAATTCAGATTCAGGCTCTTCAGAGCCATCACAAAGATTGCCACAGATGTTCTTATCTTATCATAAACAATGACAGTAAGTCTTGCTCTTTTTTTAACTTTCCATTTTGATTGGAGATGGGGCTCAATTTTGATTTCCTCATCAATCAGTTTCTCTTCATTTACAATCTGTGACCATTTCCCACACAACATTTGATTTGAGATCTCTGCATCCACTGTAGCATCTGGATTTATCTGATTCATCCTGTGGAGCCTTATGAGAATTTCAGCCACATCACATCGATACATTAACAGTTTTTGGCATGAGCTCGAGAGACCAAAGTTTCTTTAGTAGTATTCCAGCAAGATCAGCTGCAAATAATAGTCTAGCATTTGCTACTGAGTCTGTCCCATGAATACCTAACAAAGCATGGATGGATTAACTCACATGCTCTTTGAGAATAGCCCAGTGCTGAAGAATGGAAAAAAATATTGTAAACTGTTTGCACAGCTCCCAAAAAATGTAATTGCATCTATGCAACATACTGCAGAATCTACTCCACATAAGTTAGTGAATGGCAGGCACATGGAGTTTAAATGCTCACTGGATTGACAGCAAGTATGTGCTGTTGGGTACCATTGTACTTGCCAGACATGTTAGCAATGTTATCATAACCCTGTCCACAACAATCTCTGTATCCCAAAATAATTGTGTCTCTATAATCAGGCTTGCTAATTCAGTCGCCGTCTTCATACAACATCAACAAAGGTTAAAAATCATTCTTGAACTGCAGATTTGCTTTCCCCCATAGCTAAATAACATTAAACCCTGCTCCACATAGCTAGAATTCGGTGTTGCATCAACCATGATTAAATAAGATTTTGTGGCTCTTATTTAATCCCAAATGTGATTCCGAATATAGGTGACTAATTCAATTACAAACTTTTTTAAAAAAAAGAAAGTTCTTTAATTTTGCGGAGTTTAACTAACAAATATCATTAAAAACAAACAAATCTGAGTAACAAATTCAACTAATCAGCTGATATGTTAAAATGTAATTAAAACTATCAAAGAAAATCAAAGTGATAGCTGTCTTCTTTTTATAATTTAGTTGAAAAAATAATCGAAGCAGTGATAGATTTTTAAAAAAATGCAATTTGTTAAAAAATCATGGTGTAAACAATTAAGAAAATATCGTTCTTACTGTGCGGTTGGACTTGATTCTATTAATTGAAATGCCTCAATACAGGTTGAGGTGGCAGAGATCAAGATTAATCTAATGCCACCTAATATATTAATATTTTCATTGGCCCTGGGTGTAGGAAGTGTACTGTAATAGAATTTTATGTTAACTTATTTGATCTTAAATAACAAATATGTAATTTGTTATAAAAGAATTATATTCAAAGTATTCTGATTGTTGATTTTAACATTTCAACAGAATGTGCTCATTTGTTTTTTTCATGTTGTATTTCTGTTTTTCGGATGAGAAGCTAATTTATATATTGTGACTAATCAGATATACCAAACGTATTTAATTCTTATTTATTTGTTGGCAAAATTACCTTTTCCTTAATTCAGACAAAAATCCCTTTAGCAATTGGTATAAAAGAGGAAAATGATGTGTTCACAAGAGTAGTTGATCTTGTTGGCACATACTGAACTTTATCATGGATTGCATATATATGTGGTATGTGAAGTAGTCCATGATGAGTAGAAAAGAGCACATTTGTTGAAATGTTCTAATAAAAACATTAATGCTTCATGTTTTGATAAGAAAGAAAATATAAGTCCAGTTCCATGATGTAGGAAATTATGAGAAAGCATAGTTTAATTAAGAAATAAAATAAGCAGAATGTCCAAACAACAATGCCACTGCTAGTATAAATGAAATAATGTAAGGCAATGTTTTTCTATATTATCTGATGATAATGATACGAGTATGTTTAACAAACAAGCCCTAATTACAAATTGATCAGATATTGTTTTTTTTTTAATTTTTAAAAAACTATGATTATAAATATAATAAATGTTTTGATTTTCCAATAAAACTATATCACTATATTCCCTAAGACATATTTCTTTCTATATTAATGTATTGTTCATGTTGACGAATTATCTATCCATCCACAATTGTTGTGCAAATATATTTTCATGTAATTTTGCCTTTTTGTTGCCTTGCTTCAAAATCCTTCTGCTGCAATGTTTTCTCATATCAATGTTTCTCTCTTGTTTTTTCCCCTCTGTTTCTTCATGTGGAAAACATGGAAAACTCTCAACAGATGTTACAGGTTAGTGAAAAATAATCATCATTCCTCAAAGCATTTGAATTAGCATGTTTTGCATCTTGAAATTCATCTTCTCAAATTCCTATTTCTGATTTTCCTATAAAAAAAAAAAAAGAAGTTTTTCTTTCTCTTGCTCCTATTTCCTCTTATTCGTAGTCAAAAGAAAAAAAAATGTAGTTTTTCACTGACTTAAAAAAAATTACCACAGCTTTTTATTTCCATCTTATTATTCTCTCTCTTTCAAACCAATACATTTGGATCAAACTCAATTCCAGATGAATCAGGTTAGTTGTATGTCATCTTCATATATCTGTATGCATGCATATATACACATATATATGTATTTTCACCACTGTCGAATTAGGACAAATACTTCAGACATTTAGAAATATTGTACTCAATGACATTTTGGTTAAAGCATACATACATTATGTTGTAATATATATATATATGACACAAAATCTATATGTATATTGCATATTTATCTGTATGTTTATTATTGTTTTGTTAGCATTTATTATTTGTTCTTAGCTCTATTTTGTAAAGAGCCATTTAGTCTAGTTTTGCTCTTTTCTTCAATTTTTCTTTAAAGATAGTTGATTTTTGCAATTGTATCTTAGTATTTGCACTAATATCTTGCATCTTGGTGTCTTGAATCACTTCAGTCTTTTTCTTCAAAAATATTCTTTGTTTTTATCCTAGTTATTTCAGTTATCTAACATAGATGTGAAATGTTGTATTATTGACATTGTGACAAAGCAAAGCCACTAGTTTGTTTCTTTCTTTTTATATGCATACATATTTTTTCTCTATTAAAACCTTACATTTAAAAAAGACATTCTCCTTCCCACATCTGTGGATGGTGATAATGATATTTATTTTTAAAATAATGATTGTTTTTGCTTTCATCATCTTTGACCAGTATGTTTTTTGCACTATTCTTGGATGCTATAGACCACATCATGTGCATATATCAGTGTGCACAGATGTATCTGTAATCTGACCTGGGATTATCAAATGAGCTTATCAAACTCGGATATGCTTAGCCATTATATTTTTCAATAATCAATTCAATCTGGCCAAATGATTATAATAAGTAAATACACACACATGCACACACGTACGCACATACACACACACATGTGTGTTTTATA
>VCCN01004667.1:3983603-4005357 GCA_006491835.1 Architeuthis dux
ATATATATATATGTGTGTGTGTGTGTATGTATGTGTGTGTGTTTAAATTTAAATTCATATGCTTTAAAGTGATTAGCAACTTTAATAATCAATGATCAAGACTATATTTAAACTTATAGAAAATCATAAGTAAATGTGTGTTTGATGTTTGATTTTTATGTATGTTAGTACTCTAAGAATAAGTTACAGCTATAGGAATTAAAGGATTGTCATCAACACCAGCAAAACCATTGATAGATATTTCTGATGAAGATTTAAAAATGAATAACTTTTAGAGAAACATTTTTATTAATTATGGAAAAATACTTTGGAAGAAAAAATGTAATTCATTAAAATGTTATTTAAAAAAACAACACCTATATATCAGTATTATATGTTGTTCTTTTAACTCATGTGATTAAGCTGACAACTTGAAATATTTAAATGAATGAATGAAAAGTTTCTTGTTCTTTGAGATGGACTTGTTTAAGTTGCATTTAATCTGAATGTTTTGAATTCAAACAAAAAATGACAATTCTCACGTTCTGCCATCTGAGCAGTGTACAAAATAAAATCCCAAACCAAGACTGAAGAATTAATCTTATTTTACAGAAATTTAAGTTACAGTAAGGATTAGAGTAAGACAATCACTTCTTATTGAAATCTGATTGATATTAACTGGTTCTTTCATTTTTATTATTGCTTCCATGAAGATTTAAACAGACTAAGAGTGCAAACACTGTCTCTTTTCATTTGAGAATGAACTCCAGTGACCTAACTGAATCATGCAATTCATGTATGTACAAATATATCCTTGTTATTGTATAATGTCAGTAGAAATGCAGTTGGTCAACTACCACTTATACCCCCCCCCCCCCATCGGACCCCGAGGTAAGTCAGACCACAGGCTTTTATTTGAAGCCTAAGCAGTTTTCAGTTATTATGGTTATATGGCTAAGTCACATTATTGCCTGCCGTCTTGCACCAGAAATCCGGTGCATACGTGTGGCAGACTGGTGAGGTGAGCGCTAAAAAACTGATTTTGGTCATTAAAAGTAAACTTTTACAAGATTTGTTCAGATCAGTTTTTATAGCTAGTGAATGGTATCAGTCAGACATGCACAGCTGTGAGCAAAACCTGGGTATCAAAGGTATCATTGGGGAGTAACACTCTTGGTCTATCTGGTGACAGTGGTAACTGTCACATTCCAAAATAAACATATCATATACCATGGGGAAAGTTGGCCCTTGTGTCACTTGATCAGCTATGAGCTGAAATGAGAGTTATATTACAAGACTTTTGCCATTCATTGATATCACAAAATTAGGCAAGATATTGATGCTCAGTTTAAGCCATGAAGGGTTCCTCTAACTCTATTCAAATATTCTCCACACTGCTTTGAGTGGAAGAAAATGCCAACTAGTCTCGGTCTCCCCTACAGATAATACTATGTTAAAGAGAGAAACTTTCACTCAATGTTATTCCATTTAATATATAACTGCAAAAGTTTTAAAAAATAAAGCATAAATATGTAGAATTCATGATATCTGTTCTTGCAAATATCAATTAATGCTAACATCAGAAAGAATTTTAGTTGCTAATGAACCATGACAGAATAAAAAGTTAAATTTTCATGACTGTTCACCAAAATGTCACCTATTGTTCATGTATGAATTTGAACCCTGCTAGAAACTAATTATTTAGTATTTGGCATATTTCGGAGATACATTTTTATCTTGAACATTCGTTTGTAAGATTATTGTTTATATCTCGCTGAAATTTTCAGTTATTTCAAATTTCCAAACAACCTATGAAATCAGCTTGAAATCAATTGAAACATGTTGGTTACTTCTTTGTATATTGGACAAGAATTTGATATTATTTTAATTTTCTCTTGAAAATATGTTATACAGAAATTATTTTTTTAAATCCCAGGTCAAAATCTACTGTAGTTTCATGATGATGTATGCCCCAAAGATATTTTGTTTGGAATGGTATTGTCATTATACAAAAAGCAAAACAAATTTTGGCATATGATTGTTCTTTGCCTGCAATTCTGTCTTGAAGCACTACTGAATATTACTTTTACAAATTATGCTTAACACAGATTTTAGAAAACATTATGTTTCATCATTTAGTTATTTAATTTTGCATGTATGTAGATACATCAATAAGTCCATAGCCTAATGATGCAAAAAGCATTTATTTTATGCAGCAAATCTTTATTCTTCAGCATAATCCTTGTCCTTCTCAAGGCACTTAATTTAATAGTGAATATTAATCACATAGATCGAGCAATATACAGTGGAAATTGCAGATTAAAATTCATATTAATAATTATGTTTCAGGCTATGGACTTATTGATCCACCATCATGAAGCTATTACAATTCAATTTATGTTCATGTGGTTATTGGTATCTCTTTCTTTTGTCACTCAAATGAGTGCATAATGAAAGATTACAAATTGATATGTGTGTACAGATTTGAGAGAATGTATTGATATGTGCATGTGTGTAAATGTCTCAATATTTTTTAATCCTTATGCATCATTTTGTTCAAGAATAACATTGATCCACGTTATTCTGGCCTTTGTGCTCATGTATGTTTGGCTATAAATTAAAATAAAATGTTTTATTAACAAAATTGCCCTAGTGTATGATACACAAACAAAAGTTGTATGTGTGTACACATACACATGCACACACACACCTCTCAAAATATAATTTCTTGTTTACTAGTTTGTGTAGTAATTGAAGTTGAAACTGAGATGATTTTCTTTGTATTTTATGTGATATTCTTTATTTATAGATCTGTTAATAATTGTGACATTTTAAGAGAATATACATTTTTTAGTAGACCCAATGATGTATGTGTGTAAATATATCTTTGCATGATGGAATTTAATTAATATCAAATTGTAGGTATGAATATATCAAGTATTTTTTTATCATAAGAAGGATATATATTTGTATAGTTATGCATTTTATTGCATTTTGCATAGATCTTAGAACACTCGTTTATGTTGTTGCTACTGAAGAAAATAGCATTCTTTCAAAACGGACAATAATCAAATTATTTCATTTTCATATATATTTCTATTATTGTATACTTCTCAATAATAATTGATACTAACTGAGCATGTCAACAAAATAATAATTGATTTTGTTAAAACTGAAACTATTGCATTTAAATTCACATATAATGTTTCCCTAAAATCAAGCTTTAAAATAAAACCTTCTCATATTTTTTATTAAATTTGACTAGTTTTTGCCTTCAACCTAATTTTAGTTGTTTTTATACAACTTATTAATTATGAAGTCTTTGTAGCCGATTGGTAAAAGCAGCTAGGCGTGAACTAGTCTCCTTCTGGCAATTTGATTCTCATCGAAGACTTACTCTTTATTTCCAATTGTGCTGTTATTCGTTGCCATAGAAAGAGTGACCTGAATTAATAAGTTGTATAAAAACAACTAAAATTAGGTTGAAGGCAAAATTTAATAATCAAATTTAATAAAAAATGGTGTGCTACAATACTTCATCCAATAATAATAATGATTGATTCTTCTCATATATTCAGATATTTATAAACCAAATATATTTCTTTTTCTTTTTCTTCCAACTTTCTCTTCTTTTAAACTATCTCATTATATTTTGATGCCTGTTTCCTTCTTACAAGTTCTGATAACTTAGTTATTTGCCAGTTATGATTTATATCAAATTTAAGTTTCTTATCCTTATTCTCTTAATTCATATTGAAATTGTTCTTTTAATGGATTTTTTAAAGGGAATCTAATTTCATAGAAAATGTGTTTACATTATTTAAAAATTTATTTTATTTTATTCAGGGGTGCAATGCAAACTTTTTAGGTTTTTATGCCGGAGCTCACTTGTCATTTCCTATATCTTCTTTCTCTCTCTCTCTATATATATATATAAATATTACATGAATGGGGCAAGGAATTGCACTGTACATGAAATGAGCAAGCACACAAATTGAGTGTTATATATATATATATATATATATATGTATAAACCTCAGGTTTGGAAATGCCTTTGGTCTCGTTCATTTATTTTGGCTTTTTTCTTAAAGAGGTGCCAGAATGGCACACTGGTGAGCACCAGTGAGCTCCAGCAGCACTGCTCCCCTGATTTTATTGATCTTTTCATTTGTTATTCTATTATGAATCTTGTATTCAGGTTTCTTCTTTCACCCCAGGAAATTCAAACTCTTTCCCTTTTGTACAACTTGCCATTAATCAATTTGCTTATTTTATTTCATTTTTCAAATTTATTTTCTGATTTTCTGATATGGTTAGTTTTCTGAAACAAATGTGCATGTCTCAAATTTCAATGCTTGTTTTTCCAGATGTTTTCTTGTGAGGATTGATTCTGGTATTCAATCACATATCTCGGTTATTTTTTCCTACAACTTTTAATCGAAAAATATATTTTTTTAAACACTCTTGTGAACAGTTATGGAATGGATGCAATTTTCTTTACTTGCTTGTTTCTATGTGTGTTACTTTTTTGCAACTATATTTGATTTAAAAATTGTTGCAAAATTTACATTATTTTTTGTTAGTCTTGCAGAAATTGTTCAAGTAAGGATGTAAGATAATAAGTATTTCTCTTGAATTGTTTGTTTTTCAATATCTTCAGGTTTTATTATCTTAGGTTTTCATGTTTTTGTTTTTACAAAAGAATTACCATGAGAACAACTTTAACATTTCAATCATTTAGCATAAAATCTTTTCTTATATTTTTTACATCTTAATAATTTACAACTTTCAAATTTTCTTTTTTTCCCTGTATGAACAGTTCTGTTTGCATGTGCACGGTTAAATGCTGAAGGGACTTGCTATAACCACTAATAATCTTTCTTTCCATCTACTTTCATTGTAATATTTTTTAACCTTGTTATTTAACACGGTTATTTACATTGACTAAGTTCTATGTTTTGTAAGGATAATAATAAGTTATATAGAAGCTCTAGATTCAGCCGAAGAAAGAATCTGCATATAAACAATATTGATGTATAAAATATATGTTTTTTAGAATTGTCATGGATCATGGTATAATGTTTATGTTTCCTACATCATTTTCCGTGATAAACCTGGAAAATCACCATGTAATATCTAGTCTTGTGTCATGTCCCTTGATTACTAGAACATGTTATTCCATGTTTGTGCCCTGAAGTAATACACTTAAAACAAAGATTTCTGCATATTACAAGACCATGAATTCAGATTCTGAACACAAACTCAAGCAAAGGCACTTTGACTCCTAAACATTATTTCTAAAATTTCTCTTGACTAATTTAATATATCAACAAAATTACTCTAGAATGTTTAAGATTAAAGACTAAAAATAAATGGAATTAAAAAGAAATTGCAACCCAGAGTTCTCTTTTGCAAAAATAGTTTACACATATATTTATTCCAAACTCATGTCGCATCATATCATTATTTATTAGTTCTAGATTTTTCAGCCAAATAAAGCAAGAACTCTCAATCACTGCGACAGAAGTCCATGTTGTATTTTCTACTACTCCTAACCACTAGACTAAGAAGATCACCAGCCTTGCAGAAACTCATAATATTACATTGGTGAAGCATCAAATATTTTAATATATTACAATTGGTACTGTGACTATATCTGGGTATCACACACAACAAGCACAGCTACAAAAACAATGCATATTATTATAATAATTCTACATGCAAAGCAGATTGATCCTTGTGAAATATTCATACATAAACTATGTTGCAATATTAAGTACGAAAAAAGAAAATTGTTTGCGTTTAAATTTTAATGTTGTGGCCTTGGCTGCATAATTCTATAGATTGGCAAGAGATTATGTTCTCAAAATCTTTAATTATGCAGAGCAAATCGAATCAAATAGAAACCATTAGCCTATAAACATATGCACAATAGCCGTCTATGTATTCAGGCATTTTAAGAGCTCATGCTATTCATTTTCTCTCTATACTATGTATGTTTTTCGGACATTCTATTTTGATCTAAAGATTCTCTCCCAGACTTTATGTCTACAGTCCAATGCAATAATACAGAGAGAAGGAGTGATTTTTATGTTAATCTCAATGATCATGAAGAATTTAGTATTTAATATGCTGTTATTTGCAAAATAACTGGTACTGGTCAAGTCAGTTAGTCAGTTTATTCAGTCAATTATTCCTTGGGGTCAGTAAGTCAGTTAGTCTGTTTAGTCAGTCAATTATTCATTGGGGTCAGTAATTTGGTTAGTCAGTTTAGTCAGTCAATTATTCCTTGGAGCCAGTAAGTCAGTTAGTCAGTTTAGTCAGTCAATTATTCCTTGGCGTCAGTAAGTCAGTAAGTCAGTTAGTCTGTTTAGTCAGTCAATTATTCATTGGGGTCAGTAATTTGGTTAGTCAGTTTAGTCAGTCAATTATTCCTTGGGGCCAGTAAGTCAGTTAGTCAGTTTAGTCAGTCAATTATTCCTTGGGGCCAGTAAGTCAGTTTAGGCAGTCAAGTACATGATTCATTAGAGCCTTGGATATTTTTACAAACCTGCGTCCATCTTGGAAGCAACCTTATACGCAAGTTCTGCTCTACCGACTGAGCTAACAAAGTTCTCATGGTAGGCAGGAGTCTTGGCGCTCATTTCTTTATTCACATGGATGCAGGAGGTTGTTACTTTATTCACATTTACAATTTAGGCGGCTCTTTAGCAGTCGTTCACACTGGCGCCATGCAAATATAGGTTCTCAACTAATAAATATCTTTATAATTATCATATTCTGTCGGATATAAAATTATCCATCATTTGATTTCATACTGCGGACATAGAAAACCACATTATATTTGTACCTAAAATATAAACATGAGAGTCGAGAAGACAGCAAAGTGTAGGATTAAAAGACTCCTGCCAACCATGAGAACTTTGTTAGCTCAATTGGTAGAGCAGAACCTTTGTATGAGGTTGCTCCCAGGATGGATACGGATTCAACCCTGGCACGGTGCTCATTTCTTTATTCACATTTACGATTTAGGCAAATATAGGTTCTCAACTAATACATTTCTTTATAATTATCACATGTACACATATATATTTAACAGAGATAGGCTCAAACTTCTGAAGTTTAAACATATCTAACAATCTATCAATCTAGATTCATTTGAGCTGTCACACACACACACACATACACATGCACACACACATGTACAAGTATATTATACTAAAAAAGCTCCTGCACATACATTTCTTTAATGCTGTTTTTCTACTTCTCTTGATCTGAATTTGATTTGAATTTGATTTGCATATCTGAATAGCAATGATCTCTACAAATAATTGCTTTTTTGCAAGTAATACAGAAAATATGTGATAGACTCTAGGAAATAATGCTGAATAGGGAAGGTCTCCAAAAAGTAATTTTGCTGGCAATGCAGTCTTGAAAATAGAAAGAATAAATTGAGCCAAAATATTCAGTATTTCTAAAAATGAGGAAAGGACTAAGAAAGATGAAAATAAAATCTAAAAAACTCTGTTTCTTTTGTGATATTTTTGATCACAAACCAACAAAAGAATGAACTGGACTCTATTAGACATTTCTACTTGAGCTTTTTAATATTATTATTCTATTCACTTGGTTTTTCTTTGCTTCTGTTGAATAATTGATTTAATAATTTGTACAGAAGAAGTTTTAATAGATAAATGAATTGATTGTTGTGAGGCTTATCTTATGAAGATAAATGAAAGATTAGGGGAACATGTCTGGTTAGTCACGCAATAGAAACCATCCCGTGACCAGTGTCTTTTGGCAGCATGACATGTTTGGGGTGGTCATATTAAAAAGTGGAAAAAGGGGTGATCAATGAGTAAGTTACTTCTCTCGCCTTTTGTAGGATCACTAAAAAGTCTGCATTTGCAAAAAACAAGCATGAATGCAACCGGACATATACTAAGGGACACATTTAGCATGACATTACATTGTAAAAACCTATTTAGTAGGGAAATTTTGAAAAAACAAAACACGTTTTTCTAGACATAATAAGGAGTGACATCTACTTCCTTGTGTAATTCTACTATACATTTTGGAGGTATGTAAGACTTGTCAGTTTAGTGGTAACACACCGGGCTAGTGACCATGAGTTCAAATCACAGTGGGGAAATGGGGATTCTCATTAATTACTGTTATAAAATGATAACCCCAATTAAAAGTGAAAATTGGATAAAGTAATAGAGCAATTTCAGAATCCCTGAATCAGAATTGATAACTTGGATGGAAACATTTAATGCGGGGCCCTTGAAATTGCAGGACCCAAAGGGAATGCTACTTTGGCTACATAGTTAATCCAACACTGGTAATCTTACAACTTGACATTTAATTTATAAATTTATTCTAAAATAACAGAGTACTTAAAGAAAAAACATTTAGTAGCAAAGCAAAACTACTCCATTTTCAAGTTGCCTTTCTGCATTCAAAGAAAGTATTTCATTAAAAAAAATTGCAAAAGAAACTTTATTAGACAATAAAATATGTGAAAAGTAATTGAAGAGGAATTGAAAAAATAACACATGAGCATCATTGATTCCATTCTATTGGTTGGTGATGAAAGTAGGCTTAAAGATGAACAGAACAAAGACAAAAGTAATGTTCAATAATAAAGTCCCCAAAAAGGCTGTAAAGATAAAAGGAGAGGCTCTAGAAGATGTTGATGAATACATTTACCTAGGACAAGTAATAAAGCTAGAGAAAGATCATGACGGTGAAATAAAACGATGCATAACGATAGGTTGGAAAGCATTTGGTATGATTATGGACATCCTGAAGAGCACCTTGCCAATGTGCTTAAAGTGTAAAGTATTCAACGGCTGCATAATACCAGCCATTACATACGGATGCGAAACATGGAAATTAACAAAACGAGCTCAAAACCAACTTAGAACAGCACAGCGAGCCATGGAAAGAGGAATGCTAGGTATAATTCTGGATAACATGGATAAGAGGGAGGACTAGAGTGAAGGATATTATACAAATAATAAAGCAGCAAAAATGGAGATGGGCTGGTCACCTAGCAAGAACAGATGACAATAGATGGGGGGAAAGACTAACCGACTGGTGCCCATGGTATAGTAAACGCAGTAGAAAAAGACCAGACACAAGATGGAGGGACAAGATAGAAAAGTAGGACGTGGCAGAGGTTAGCACCAGGTTGTCATGGAAGGAGATAGGAAAGGCCTTTGTCCTGCAGTGGACTTATAGCGGCTGCTGCTGCTGATGATGATGATGACTTAAAAAAACGCTAGATGAAAACATTGAGGGAATGAGATGAAATCAGCCAAGTGACTGGCACATGGCAAATGTTGCTGAGTCATACCAGATAAATAAAGTAAGAGATCACAAATCTATTAAAGAGGTACTTCAAGAAAGAAAAGGCTATTTCTGCAGTCAAATGTTTAACGCGGTGGGATCTTAGCTGAACCTTTGTGGATGTGTTGGTTTGCGAGTTGAAAGTGAAAAGGGTACGCGTATTACATTTTTATACTTCCAGCCATGGTTCACTCTAAGCTGTGCACGTATGTGCGCACACACACGTTTTGCAACAAGCGCATAAAGAAAATTAATGTGCGCACAAAATATAAGTTACATAAAAAATATAGTAATTAATAATTATAGTTATAATTATAAGTACAATAACCAGCAGTGGACTTATAACAGATGATGATGATGACCTTTAACACATGGGCATACAAGACAGGGGGCAGGGTGGATAACTGCCCTCCCAAATTTGGACAAAATAGTAGGGAAAATTCAAGAAGGAAAAAAATCGAATAGAGACAGCAAAATGATTAACAAATTGGTAATGATGGCAAATTAGCAAATTAAGATTTGTTAATCATTTTGCTGTCTCTATTCGATTTTTTTCCTTCTTGTTTACCTGAATTTTCCCTAAAACTGTTAATGGCATATATTTCCTATAAAGTGTTAGAGCATGGGCATATGGGGGTGGGAGGTCTTAATTTGCTCAAAATTTTACACAGATAAAAACGCAAGTACTAATTTCAAATAAAATTATATATGATATACCCACGTGCAGAGTGTATGTTGTTTATTGTGATATGAATAAGAATGAATATGAACTTTAATTTACTAATTTGCCATCGTTACCCACCCCCATATGCCCATGCTCTATCACTTTATAGGAAATATATGCCATTAACAGTTTTAGATCAGTCTTTCTCAACCTGTTTTAGCCCAACGCACCCTATGACACCTAGCTACATGTCAACACTCCCCTGCAGTTCTAATATGAGAAGTAAACACAATGATATCTTTCTGAAAGTCGATTTTTTGTTCTTCAACCTGGCAAATGAATGGATTCATAACCGAGACAGGAATATTCATATCAATCCGATCTTCAAAGCGCTTCTCAGAATCATATTTCAGTGACTTCAGATACGTATGGGATTCTCTGTTTGAAAACAACAGCAAGGGAGATAATTTTAAATGTTTATCCATAGAATAATAGAAACACTACAGGGCATTAAGCAAAATGATTAGTCACTTGTTAGTTACTTACTTGTATAGAAGAAATGGTTGGTGAAGTTAGTATTTAATGCTAATTCCTTCTGGTTTGTAAGTAAACAGATACTACTAAACAACAGCCATTTGTAAATCAGAATTATAGGTATTTATTGAATCTCTATAATGCCCCCTCTAGAAGTTCAAACAAGTTTTCAGATTCAAACCTGTGTTTGCAAAAGTTACAGAATGCCACAAGCAACTAGTGAGCATTAGAAAGCAGCAACCAAAACTGTCAACATATGTTTCTTCAGTTTTTAAGTTGATCTGGCTGGCTGTCTGGTTGGTTATATATGTATCATGTATAAAGGCTGCACCAATGCAGCTAGAAGGCTGGAAATTTAAACATTTACTCCTTATTATGTTTAGAAAAAACATTGTTTTTTGAAAATTCCTCCCTAAATAGGTTTATACAATGAAGGTTTATACTCAATTGGTCCCTTATTTTGTATCCAGCTGCATTCACACTTGGTTTTCGAAAATTCAGACATTTTAGTAATCAATGCCCACCGAAAGGCGAGAGAAGTAACTTGTTCATTGATCACCCCTTTTTCCTTATTTAATTAACCACTCCCAACATGGCATGTTGCCAAAAGATATTTGTCAAGTTGTTGTATAGTGGGGTGAATGTCCTGGTGCCATGAGAGGTCTCATTGTGGGTCGCTCATTTGCAGGAGAGAAATCGTGAACTTGAGAAAGAAGGAAGGACTCAAAGACTTGCTTTTAAAAATATTTCAGGCAACTTCATAATTCTCTCCTCCTAGAACTTTTTATCTTTCTCAGCAAAGAACCCATTCTTTTGCTGCCCTTTGCAGTCTTCCAGGAACTGAATTTATTTTTCATTGAGATAATTCTATAAAGACTAGAATAAATGGTAATCTGAAGGTCCAATATCTGCTAAATATGGCAGCAAATGAGTGGAAACTTCCCCACCATTCTGTGAGAACTTTTGTCTGGTCACCAAATAAACATGCAATCTAGTATTATTCTGATGAATTATTCTGCCTTTTCTCTTAATTTATTCTGGATGCTTTCTATCAATTCCTTCCTTTAGTTGGTGTAATTGGATGGAGTTTGAATAAATTGTTTGGTTCAATTCCACCATATAAGCAGTATCACCTTCTTTTGATGAAGACCAGCCTTTGGAATGATTTGTGGTGGTTTATTTTGATAACTGCACCCTCTCTTGCATTTCACATTGTTATAAATTATCCACATTTTATCATCTGTCACAATTTCTTTCAACCTATGTGGAAGCCACACATCAAAGTGACTAACATAACCAAATTGGTGCAAATTATTTTGAACACTTGATTTTGCATCATATAACGTTGATTATTCTCAAGTAATCTCTTGATTTGATTGCTATCAATCTCAACTGGTCTACCCAACCATGGAGCATCATTCAGCATGAAACTTTACAAACCCTTTTGATACATTTAATCATTCACTGTACCTTCTCCATGAACTGCACAAAACTTGTTTGTGTTTGAGTCACATTTTTATCTTTCTTAAAATAAAGAAAGCATAATATTCCAAAATTGTTGTTTATTTTTTCCATCTTCAATGTTAAGCACCAACTCTAACAATTTATCTAATTCGTACCAATATGACAGCTGTCACAATACAATAAAAAGTAATATTTTTGAATGAAGTTAGTTAAAACTAAACACTCCTAATGCCATCTAAAGACAAAAACAAAACAAAGAGTTTGGTCAACTCAATATATGTACTTGTGTGTGATCAAGATAGTTACTATATGAATGATTGAATATTAGTAAATTTAGTTCACTCTCAAGGCCTTATACAAATTATAGAGTTCAGCTAAAATGATTGTCTAAGTTCAGTTGCTGTCTTTGCAAAATGCATATGCTTATTGTCTTAATCCGTTGTTTTTTTTTTTGTTTTGTTTAACGGCACATCGACCCTTGGTGGGTCATTTAGTGCCGGAATCAGTAGGGGGAGGGGGAGGAGAGGATCCCATGTCTGCATGACTAGAGACTTGAGGGGGGAGAATCCCAAATCCCTGTCACTGAGACAAATGCCACGAAGACTGGGATAAAGGGGGGGGGGTGTCCCAAATACTTCTCAGGATGAATCCTGACCAGCTGGCCAAGATATCCTGTGCAACTTCTCCCAGGACGATACCCGAGCATGCCACAGGGACCCCCGAAGGGCCGTGGTTCTCTGAACTTTGAGGCCATGGTGGTTTCAAACACAGATACTACACTTTGATCTTAGCCAAAAGGCCGCAAAGCGATCTCTCTGTTGTTTTAATGCACACTGCAGCCACTGACTGAGTCATTTCACACACTCTTGGCTATTGATTATAGTGCTTAGAAAAGGCTATTGATAGGATAAGTTCATCATCAGTTTGTTATTAGTTTACTGCTCTGCATATCAACATAGACTAGTTCAGGGCAGGTCATTCTAGTTTTCTATACTAATATATACACACATTACATTTTATGTGCCTAGTTATTTGTGCTTCTCTTACACATACATAACAAAATAGTGTGGCTATCAAAAAGTATGCTGACTATCATTTTAATGAGCTTGCTTTTTACAGGACCACATATGTTGGCTTTTAGAGAGGTGAAAAATATTGTCCACTACACTTAATACTATATTTTTAAATTGTATGTCATTTTTTACAAGTGTGTTAAAGATACTGATTCAAACACAAGAAATTTTGATTTGAAATGACGGTTCATGTTACATAGTACAAAATAAGGTAATTCATACTCTGAGAAAAATTCAATGAATTCACATTTTACAATCATCATCATCAGCCATTATAATCCACTGCTGGACAAAAGCCTATCCCATCTCCTTCCATGACGACCTAGATTGTACTAACCTCTGCCACGTCCTACCAGCAAACTTTTCTATCATGTCCCTCCATCATGTGTCTGGTCTTTTCCTAATGTGTTTACTGTCCCATGGGCACCAATCGGTTAGTCTTTTCCCCCCATCTATTGTCATCTCTTCTTGCTAGGTGACCAGCCCATCATCATTTTTGCTGCTTAATTATTTGTATAACATCTTTCACTCTAGTCCCCCCTCTGATCCATGTGGATCTTTTTCTATCTCTTAGAGTTATCCCTATCAATGCTCTTTCCATGGCTCTCTGTGCTATTCTGAGTTGGTTTTCAGCTTGTTTTGTTAATGTACATGTTTCGTATCCATAAGTCATGGCTGGTATTATGCAGCTGTTGTATACTTTATGCTTTAAGTACATTGGCAAGGCGCTCTTCAAAATATTTCTATTCATACCAAATGCTTTCCAACCTATTGTTATGCAGCATTTTTTTTCGCCGTCATGGTCTTTCTCTAGCTTTATTACCCATTTATTACCTTGTTTTTCCCCATTTAAGCAGGGGTATAGCTGAGGGAGGGGGTGGGGGCGAGTCATGATCCCACCGGGCCCACAATAGAAGGAGGGGGCCCAAAAGCTTTATGAATAGTAGTTCACCTACTGGGGTTTTACTAACATTATACAATAACAAATCTCACTAAATGTTGGAGGAGGCCCCTCAGGGAGCCAAGCCGATACCCAGGCCCTTAAATCTCTGGCTTTGTCACTACCTTTAATAATCTTTGCTTTATATCTGCTACAAGCCTAGTAAGCATGGCAGGTTTCATCAAATCTCACTAAATCAGTGGTTTCCAGCCTTTTCATCACCAATGACCTCATTCATTTAAATGAATTTTCATATGAACCTCAGGCTTTTGTAAGGTCTGCATTTCTCAACAAGCTCACGGACCCCAGCCTTTTGAAAGGTCAGCTTATAACTCCCCCCCCCCCCCCAACCAGCAAAGCTCCCCTGGATGCCAAATATCCAGCTACGACCTTGGGCATAAGTATATGCAGTTATTATCATCTCTTCTAGCAAGGCTTTAATCGATACAATACATAATACTTTTGTTTAGATGCTTGAGAACAATCCTGTGTGCTTGATATATTTTGTCCATAGTAATGATGGCTTGCATTCATTCCAATATAAAACAATACAAAACAATATAAAAATATAAAACAAATACTCATTTATGAACCTTTTAGTAGTTTTTCATCGCTTATATATTCAAAATCAAAAAGCTATTAGTGGTCACATATATTAAGATCAAATCAATATTCTCTGAGAGTCATTTGTAAATTTCAATATATAATGTGTTGACCAATCTTGAGTAAGTTTGCAATCTCATCGGCTCGTGTGCCGGAACTTAATTTAAAGATCACTGTTTTATTTGTGACTCTCATCAATATTGTTGGCTGCATTACAGATGGAGAAGTTTTTTGAATAGTGTTTATGTACTTTCTATAGTTTTGAGAAGGGTCATTTACATTCAAAGAGTTTTACAAATGATTGAACTGCTTCTTGTTGTTTATGTTGTTCAAACAACGTTTCGGCTGATTTCATTCTACTGACTTCTTCAGGTGTATTATCCAAATATAATGATAGTAAGCAGACATCCCCCCCCAATAACAGCAATGCTTATAATGTAGGAGTCATGTGTTTTTCTTTCTTTTCCTTGTTAGACCAGGATTTCCATATCTTGTCCCCGTTGAGTAGCATAAGCAACATCGAGTTGAATTTTGCAGAGACATACACTCAACTGACATGCTACATTATAAGCATTGCTGCTATTTGAGAAAAGAAATCTGTTTACTACCATTACATTTGGATAGTACACCTGAAGAAGGCCATAAAATGCATTAGCTGAAATGTTGTGTGAACAGCATAAACAACACAATGGAGTTCAATCATTTGAAAAACTCTTTGAATGTTTTTGTACTTGTTCACCAAGTTATTTTTTATAATTCTTTAGCAAAAGGTTTCACAAATAGAGAGGCTGTTTAAAAGGCCAATTAACCTGAGTAACCTTAATCAGAAAAAGAAGTTGATTTCCTTGGGGTTTGGCTTATATTCAAAAGCAAAAAATAATTGTTCTTTGCTTTTCTTATATCTGCTTTTCTTGGGGTCTGTTTGCATACATCTTAAATATGTTTATTCCTATCTGAGTGTATAGGCATACTATAAAACAGTTATACACTTTATATAATAATATAATATAAAACAGTTATAAGCTTACAAACTTACAAAAATAAACATACACAGATACATTGAGATAGAAACATACATCCTCACATACATATTCTCTTAGTCATGAAGATTATACAAACATATATATGTTCAAACACGTCTAAAACCATGTAAAATTAGTTTTTAGTCATTGAAAATCAATAATTAAGCAAAAAAGAATTACAAAGTGCATCTTGTAAATACTGAACCTGAAACATAGAAATAAAAACAGGTCTGGTTAGTCACACAATCAAAACTGTCATGTGACCAATATCTTTTGGCAGCATGCTGTGTTGTGGGTGATCAATTAACAAATTGGAAAAAGGGGTGATCAATGAATAAGTTACTTCTCTCACCGTTTGTTGGGCAATGATCACTAAAAAAGTCTGAATTTTCAAAAAACAAGCGTGAATTCTTCTGTACACAAACTAAGGGATCGATTGAGCATAAATGTACATTGCAAATTGAACTTCTCACTAAAAACTTATTATGGGTGAATTTATAAAAATGTTTTTTCTAAACATAATAAGGAGTAAATGTTGAAATTTTCAGTCCTGTAGCTCCATTGGTACGGCCTGTACACATGATAGGTACATAGCCAGCCAGCTAGACTAGCTTAAAAACTGAAGAAATCTATGTTAACAGTTTTGGTTACAGTTTTCGTTACAGTTTTGGTTGATGGTTTTCTATTGATTTTTAGACAAAAATCTTGAGCCAACAAATAATATCTTCCTTCAATCATCAATAAGTCTTTTAAAAATTAACCACTCGACAGAAAGATTTTGTTCACTAAGCGTTTCTTTTTGCGTCATATTTTTTTCTATTCTTCCAATACACATTCATGCATGAAAATAATTTTCATCCCGAAACAAATTCCTTTTTCAGGCGTGTGTTAACACGTGATGTTCTGAAAAAGTACAAAATGAAATGCAAAACGAATATATCCAGAATAATCCATTTCAATCCAAAAACGGATTTCTTTTTCATGCTCGTGTTAACATGTGATGTTCTGAAAAAGCACAAAATACGGAAACGAATACATCCAAGATAAACTAAGAGGTTAAAAATTTAATGACAGAATACATTGTTATATATCTCCCTTTGGATTTGAGAAGCGCTTCTTTGATATGTAACTCTTCTTTCTGCAAAAGTCAATTTGCAATCATATTAGGATTTCAGAAAAAAATTAGTTATCATAGATTTCCTATGTTCTTGGCTTGCAAATCTAGCACTAGGTCTATGCATTTTAGGTTTGGGGCAAATTGTTCTCTGAAGATTATATTAAATCAGCAATGTTTTGATTTATCTAACAGAAATGTCTCAAAAGGTCTGAATTATAAATACTGATTGGGCATTAATTGCCATAATTTAATGATTGTGTGAATACTTATGTATTCACTGTTTAATGATCGCAGCTTTATTGCTATGAATATGATGGAATTTTCCTTGATGAAATATTTTATAGAGTATAAGTATTATTTGATGTGCATGAGAATATGATAATGGTATTAGGGGTACTGGGAAGTAATGTTGTTTTCATATAACCCAACTTCAGGTGTTATTTATTGACTATTTAACACTGCCAAAAATTAAATAGATATTCTTCCAGATGAACAGGGTGTTATTCTTCAAATTAAGATAGTATTTCCTTTTCAAGGTCCTATCAAACAAGATCAGTGACAAAACAATTGAATAGGGTCATATCCATCATCGTATGCTCTATGAACTTTGTCTAGGTAACAATACAACAACACCCACTAAAAGAATTTGCAGTGTTTATCCAAATGGACTAGATGTCTGCAAATTCCAACATTGGTTCACCAAATTCTGATTGGGCAACTTCAACCTCTATGATGCCTATCATTTGGGAAGGCCAGTGGAGCCGGACAATAACCCACTTAGATCTTTTAGGCAGATCCTTATCAAACCATTGAATAATTACCAAAAAGCTGAATTCTACATGGTCTACTGTACATGAGTATCTTCCACAGATCCAGAAGATCAATAGACAAAGAGTTTGAGTCTCACACAAACTTGCGGCTGAAAACAAAGCAGACGGGAAAAGGGACTGTTTCTTCATCATATTGTTATTGGGGATGAGAAATGGCTTCTGTATGTTAACAGAAAGCAGATGAACCAATCTCCAGATCAGACACCAGTTCCCACACCAAAATATTGATGAGGTCAAACATGTGCTATCAAAAGCCAGCTTCCTTTTACAAAGAGGGTACTGAAAAGTTTGTTTCAAGATGGACTACTGTGTTAAATAATGACAGCGATTATGTAATTGATTAGACTATAAATGTTTCCTAACAAAAGAGTTTTGTCTTTTCCTAAAATAAAAACAACATAAAATAAAGGTTGACATTACAATGCTAATAATTGTTAATAAGATTCAACTGAATTAATCAAACTGATAATTGTAGCTGTGATGGTAATAATAATATAAAATTAACAAGAATTACATACAAATCATACAAAACATATACAAATATACCACTGCAATAATTATACTACATAAAGATACAAACAAACTGAAGATAGCCAAAGGAGTAAGACAAGGGGATACAATATCACCTAAACTATTTACAGGGAGCCTTGAAAGCATCTTTCGGAAACTGACTGGGAAGGGATGGGAATAAACATAGATGGAATATACTTAAGCCAATTAAGATTCGCTGATGACATTTCCATGAGTTCGGAAGCATCCGAAGAATTACAAAACATGTTAACTGATCTAAATAGGGAAAGTAAAAAAGTAGGCTTAAAGATGAACAGAACAAAGACAAAAGTAATGTTCAATGATAAAGTCCCCAAAGAGGCCATAAAAATATAAGGAGAGACTCTAGAAGAGGTCGACGAATACATCCACCTAAGACAGGTAATAAAGCAAGAGAAAGACCATGACTGCGAAATAAAATGACGCATAACGATAGGTTGGAAAGCATTTGGTATGAATAGAGACATTCTCAAGAGCACCTTATCAATGTGCTTAAAGTGTAAAGTATAAACGGTTGCATAATACCAGCCATGCCCTATAACGGCTGATAATGATGATTTGTATTATTTGGTATAGTCTCCTTAAGACATGTTCCATAACATTGTATATAACAATGTGCAATGCCATATTTGTTCCTGGGTAGAGAGAGTTATTTTCTAACTGCTTATGTGTAAAAAGTATAGAAAATGGCTATTATTCCCTTCAAACTTTTCCCTTGTAGCCAGGATAGTGATATTCATCTGTAGCTGTTTTTCTTACTTCATGTGATTAGAAATGTGCAAATACACCTGTTGTTTAATTGAAAATAAGTACATTTCAAATTATCACTTTTTTGGTCACAAAAGCAATGTTTGAAGGTAATAATTGACATTTTCTATACTTTTTAGACATAATCAATTAGGAAATGACATTCATCACCAGGAACAAAAAAAGTAAGAAAAAATTGCATTGTGTAATTTGTTTGAATTTCATGTATTTTGTATAATATAACATTTTGAATCCAAGAACTAAACATAAATTATATCCCATGAAATAATTATATATTTAGTTTTAATTATTTATATACTTCCCAACTCAAAATATCTGAATGTTATCAACAGTTTAGAAAAATGATATAATATTTATTTTGCTTTCTAGTTTAAAACTTTTTATAAAGTTTTTCTTATTTTTATCACATGCTTAAATGAATTAATAACATAGACGTAATAATTAGTTTTGTTATTTGCTAAAATCAATAATTTTAATTGCACAATCTAGCAAGCTTGCAAGTTTTGTATTCTGGATGTTTTAATTATATTGATACAATTTATTTTATAGCTAAAGTATTGTTAAGACTATTGCTCACAAATTGACATAATCTATTCAGATTTGTCTGGATGTACTAACTTATACTTTTGGAAGCTGATTCTGAAAAGGAAATTAAATTTAAGTTTTTTACTATGTGTAATATAGAGAGTATTGACAGAATTAATACTAATATTAAATCTACCTCCATTATAAAATTTATTTGACTCCATTGAAAGTTAAAAGTTAATGGTGAAAATAATAACAAATATTGTAGCGTAGTAATCTCTAGAGGTAGGCTAATAGTGGCATCAATAGTAATAGTAGTGCCTATAGTGATAATAGCCTTTAAGGGTCAGTCTACCCGCAAGTAAAGCTAGCATGCTGATGATACTAGAGAAAGAAAGAGTAATGTTAACGATATGTGTAAGAGAGATCTTTCTTTTTCTGCCTGTGCCTGCAGTAGTAAAGGAATGAAATACATGTATGTTGCAAAGATGCAAGTTGCACCTGGTAAATAATGCAATGAGAATAAAGAATACAAATACTAGGCAACAATAATAATAAGTATATTTATTATAGAAGACATAACATTAAAGTAGTTCTCAGCTGTTGAGAAGAAGAAAGAATGCATTTAAAGAGTTTGTATACTACTTAGTAAGTGAGTGTGTATGTATGAATGTGTACGTACATAATCAGAGATGAGAGGTCCGTGTATGTGGAAAGGGTGGATCTGTCATGAATTTATCAATCAACAAATCTTGACTGACCAAAGAATGCAGAATAGTCAGTCTTCTCATAGGAAGAAGTGAGTGGTGGATGTGTGGCTGTCAAAATATGGTCCGTTGAACTGGGTATTGTCAACATCCCAAGATGAAATGATATATGGCAAAGGTACATGGTTTTGCCAGACTTGTTGTCTACAAAGGGTATCATGCTTGAGTCAAGTACCGTATTTTCATGTCCTGAAAGTTGGTTATCTAAAATATTTTCTTTCTTTTGCTTTTTCAAAAGTAAGCCATGGTAGCTGACAATGCAAATTATATTAATAAATTACACAGAGGAAGGCCAATATGACATTGGAATTTGGAGGAGGAGATTTTAATGAGACTCAATTTTATAAAATAAAATATAATATTCAACTAAGCTAAACATAGTAAATTCATTCTACATTTTCTCATTCTTGATTTTATCATATAAGATTTTCTTTCTAATAGAAACCATCAACCAAAACTGTCAACATAGGTGTCTTCAGTTTTTAAGTTAATCTGGCTGGCTGTGTCTATATGTATGTAAGTATGTAGCATATTAAAGGCTGTACCAATGGAGCTAGAGGGTTGAGAATTTAAATATTTACTCCTTATTATGTCTAGAAAAAATATCCGCACTTGTTTTTTTTTTAAATTGGACTTATTTAGTGATCACTGTCCAACAAAAGGAGAGAGAAGTGACTCATTCATTGATCACCCCTTTTTTTTCCAATTTTTTAATTGATCACCCCAACACAGCATTCTGCCAAAATACATTGGTCGCATGACAGTTTCTATTGAATGATTAACCAGACCTGTTTTCTATATCCATTGATCATAATTTCAATCTTACTGTCTTCATTTGAGTCTCATATTCACTTGAAGCTATTTTTGTAGCAAAAAAGTTCTTGATATATCTCTGATTAATTCCCAAGATTATTTATAATTGGCAATTCACTTGCATTTAATTCTGAGAAAATTTAAGATTTCAGTTCAAATCCAATTGTAATTTACTGCAATAATCCGTTAAAGTGTCAGAGATCTTCTCTGTTTCTCTTTGTTTTCTAAAAATACAAAAATTCTCCTTCATTCTATTCCATCATTTATGTTAAGGCCTTTTCTTCTTATTTTATTAAATTATAGGGATATTGTTGAAGAGAAGATCAAAAAGAATATTTGATTGGAAATATTAATCTGAAATACAAATATTAGTTGATAGAGTATTCTTTATGTGTTTTAGAAACAAAGAAGGTTTAAGGAAAAAAAGGATCTTGTCCATGACGAAGTTCAGGTTAATCAGCTTAGTTGCTTATTTATAGTATATATTTAAATTATGCAAGACAGCAAATTTTAGACTTGAATAAATAAATGTGTCTAAATCCAAAGCATGATATGTTGTTTTAGAGATAGGCATTCAAGAAAATATTACAACTCAGCATCAGATGATTATGAATAGTCCATCTATTATTTGAACTGAACACCTGAAGTTTGACTATTATGAAGAAAAGGATTAATCAGTAAATTCCAAATGTTTTGTCTTTGGAAGAAATTTAAAATATGAAATGCTGTCAGTTATATGCTTCAATATTATA
>VCCN01004667.1:4029731-4040342 GCA_006491835.1 Architeuthis dux
TGGGAAAGGCCTTTGTCCAGTAGTGACGATGATGAAATGTTAATTATACAAGGTGTGTCTGGAAATTATCCAGTCATTTTGAATATATGGGGAACCAGTAGACTGGAAGTGTCATGACATGAAAAAGAAGGTATAGTTCTTGTTTTGAAAGAGAAAATCTCTATTATTTTGTTTGAACATTGTTAGGCTTCCAATGTATTGAAAGTGGTAACGGTTTATAGATGTGTGCACAGAGTAAATATGGCCATCTTACCGTAAGGCTTTGAAGTTTAAATTAATATCATTTTTTTTATCTGCATGCCTTCATCTCATTGATTCTTTTGTATAGTAGCTTCATGAATTTAATGCAGGGCTTTATATCCATTAGCTTGTAAATGTTTGGCTCTCAGCCGCAGGCCTGAAAACCATAAGGGAATTGACATAAATTTTCATCTGAGGGTCTTGGCTGCTGCAAGAGGCAGATGCTTGATTTTTCGGTGCCAAATTTGTCACATGATTCTTGGCGCGGGAACTGGAAGTAATTTACATATTTCAATATGCAAATTTTAGGAATTTTTATTTGCATATGTGTGTTTCTAATTTTAACTTTATTAATCACTGCTACAACAGACCAGTTTAATCACTGTTGCTGGGTTTAGGTTATTCATATTTTCTGACATTTATATGTATCCATATATTCGGACTTCACCCAGCAATAACCGTTCATAGAAACTTCAAATTTTGCAAAATGTTTTTTCTGTTTTTGAAAATTACCCCCTTGATTAGGTTTTTAGTGAGGGGTTCAATTTGTAATGTAAGTTTATCCTAAAATGATCCCTTTGTTTATTTCTGGCTACATTCATGTTTGTTTTTTTAAATCATGAATTTATGGTTCAAACAATACTGGTGGTATTTTCATCAAGGTAACCTAATTTTACCACCACCACTGCTTAATTTACAAGGTAAAAAGAAGCATATATGAGTGGTGGTGATTTATAATTTCCCTTGGAATGCTAGTTTTTTAATGTTCCCAACAAAAGCATGCATGCTGATACTTTGACTTTCAGATATAGACAAATTTATCTGGGACACATATTTTGTATGAAACATGTATATTTGTAATATGAAAGACTTGTCCTGATAGATCTGCTTTTCTAATGTGAGATTGAATTTCCATATTTCTATGAAAATTAGAAAACAAACTGAAACTAAGTCTTATACCTCTTTCTTTTATTATTATGTCTTATAATTTACACTGTGGCTTTTGCACTTATTGAAAGTGGTACTGAGAATTACTGCATAAAGAAATTTTAAAATTGCCTTATTAATATTTCTATGAATAAATTTTTAAGCTACTGCTTCAGTTACTGGCATCAAAGTTCTGTGTTCTCTTTGAAATATTTGTTTACTGATAGAAGTTAAACATGGCAAAAGAAAGACTACTAATCCATGCTTCCTTTAATAACTGATCTATCTGCAAGATAGAAAGTAATTTTATTTCCATTTATATTTATGAGAATTCCCAAAGCGTAAATAAAGAAAGTTAAGCAAATCAGACATGATGGATGATAAAATTCTATTTCTAAATGGTTTCTAACTAACTTTTTCTATTCACAAAGAAAGTTATTCATTATCAAGAAAATCATTTTTGTGACATTAGGTTGTTATCTGATAGAAGTTAACATATCAAAGCACTGCACTCAATTTTGATCCTAATGTTGTTATGCTAGTACAACAATACATAATTTGCTGCACATGATATTAACAAATTATCAAATATATTTGTCATATAGCATACCAAAGGAATTATTATGAAATGCCCCTTTTTGAATCATACTTGAGGATTTTGTGAAAATAGCTTCATATTTTCTAAATAATCATTTGGGTCTTTTTGCAATATTCTACTCAAACTATTATTCATTATTAGAAACCGTCAATCAAAACTGTCAACATAGGTTTCTTCAGTTTTTCGGCCAGCTAGTCTGACTGGCTGGCTGAAAATGTATTGTGCGTACAGGCCACCCCATTGGAGCTAGAGGGCTGAAAATTTAAACATTTACTCCTTATTATGTCTACAAAAATTGTTTTCTGTTTTTTTAAAAATTCACTCCCTAAATGGGTTTTCAGTGTGTGTGTGGGGGGGGGGGCAATTTGCAATGTAAGTTTATGCTAAATTGATCCCTTATTTTGTTTTTTGAAAATTCAAACTATTTTAGTGATAACTACCAGACAAAAGGTGAGAGAAGTAACTTATGCATTGATCATTCCTTTTCCAATGTTTTAATTGATCACCCCCAACACAGCATATTGCCAAAATACATTGGTCAAGTGACAGTTTCTATTGAGCGCCTAATTTTAAAATTCTTTAAAATTCTTCATTCTGTGAATGTTCTCATTGATTGCTATTTTATTAGATTTGACAAAACTTACTGTAATTTTGGTACAAGACCACAATGTGGGGCACCCAGTGAAGATCAAACTCATTAAAGGTGTTGTACAAATGTTTAGCTTCTTCAGTCTAAATAGACTTCAATATCTGTCTCTGTGCTACTCCTACTCCTATTTGACTCCTATGCATTTTTGCTTTCAGTTTTTACTTTTATTCTTTTTGAAAGATTTAAAAGATATATATTTTATAGTAAAAATAAACTGATATTAAAAAATGAGTAAATCACTGACAATCCAAAATAAGTTTTGCCAAACATGGAGTTTTAACTTTTGTTATTGAATCATTTGGTTAAAATGCATTTTCACCAGACACTGTAAAGGAGTTGGGGGATTTCAGACCCCCAATAATTTGATAAATATGTGTTCATTATTTTTTTTAAAATGCTGCTAAAAGCTAGCTTTAAGATTACAGAAAGAGTAAATAAACCAATTTTCCCCATCAATTATTTTTTGCTAGTTCATAGGTGTATAATAGATCTATCCAAGGTCCTGATTTCAATTTGATAAAACAAAGGAAAAAAACCTTGACCTCTAATTATCTTTGATTCCCAACGCGCATGGTTGCTTTAGAAATACACGATTTATCTTTGACTAGAGAAATGTCGATTTTGTTGGGACTTATCTACCTTGGTCTCATTTCACAAAGAGACTCGGGGAAAGGTCTATTTCCATAACCAAGTCTTATTTGAATAGGAATGGGTACATTAACCAGTGTGAATGGAGATAATGAAAATGAGTACCTATTAACTTCCTCTACTTGCAAATCAAATTTTACAACACTTCATTCGATTTGAAGAGTCTTTTTTTCAGTCAATATGATTAAAAGAAGTCTGTGGATGATTGAAAAATACATTGATTCCTGACAGATTTTGAAGCTATAAAATCTGTCAGGAATCCATCAATTATATAGTGCACTTTTTACAATAGGGGTGTTTTCCAGAGAACTAAAGGGCTTGGTCTAAAAAAGATTTTCCGCTCTGCTCGCAGCCCCCATCCCCCCAAATATGAATTTCATTCAGACGGCCCTGTAACAACCTAGTTTACAGTGTTTGGTGAAAATGTGTTCTAATCAAATAACAAAGGTTAAAAACTCCATGTCTGCCGAGTTCTCCTTTCTTTATCAGTTCCATCAAACATACTTTTGCAGCCTAAATTTCTGAAGACTTGAATGTATTATTTATGTAGAAGCTTCCTTGAACTTTCTATACTGTTGTCTTTACTCTTACATCAATTACGTTTTACCAATTAAATTAGAATACATCAATTTATTTTCTCTTTTAATCTTGAACATTTCAGTACTTTTTGACTTGTCTTGCAATTCTTTTATTTAATAGTTTTTAGATTTTGTTTAGCTTCCTTATTTGTGAACTATCTTTTGTTTTTTTCTCATATATCTTATATCTCAATTGTTTTTTAATCTACTTTCATTTTCACTTTCACTTTTTGCAATGATTCAGAATTTTTCCATTTCTATTGTTAAACTTTGTATGATTCTCTGAAAAAGATGCAACTTTAAATGCTGTATATTTTTTCTTTCTCTACGCTGCAATATTCTCAAGCTTGCAGTTTCTTTTATCTTTTACCCTACAAGTCATTTCAATCTCAGTTTACAGCACAGAAGACCTCAACTCTTAAAAACAAGAGAAAAGAAGATGTTATGTTTTTTTCCATTTCTCTTAGTCCTTTGATTCTTGATTTTTCGATTTTCATTAGATTTTAAACTCTTGCATTCACTTACATTGATCTCTGTCTGACATTACCCAATGATTGGGTCGCTTCAATATCTGACTAACCACTTTCAAGTAGCTTTCCATATTTTGTATTTTAATTTGTCCTCTCTTTTTCTATCTCTGACTCTCATAAGCTGATAATTTTATTTCAATATTGCTATTTCTGTTCCTGTTACTTCTGTCCGCATTTTTCGTCTGGAATCAAAAAATTCAAATGACAAAATATACAATAGGCAATAAAATAGCGTTTGAATAGTTTACATTTTTACTTCTTGAATTCAACGCTAATTTAACTTTAAAAATAATCATTTTAAAAATATGTATAAAACTTATTGCTATTGCAAATTTACTGTCTACCAGCGATGCACAGCATTCTGTGTCTTTATATAACAAATACAAGTCTTGAATGGCAAATAATGGACTAGGTTTCACAGAGTTTCACTGAGATGGTCCAGAAAGTTGATTTATCTAAACCCAAGTAAATCATCTTTTTATCTTCAGACATTGGAAAAAAAATTAAATAATTTATATGAACATTCTTACAATTCTTCCATTTGATTAATAAATTACCAACATTTTTTTTTCCTCACTCAAATCTGAGGTAGATTTTCATTAACATTCATGTCATCAAAAATAACCACAACTATCATAATTAAACAGGAGGAAATACTTTATTTCCTAAATATTTGTAATGCCTCTAAAATGTATTCTTATTATCAGGCTTCGACAAATGAGGATATTTTATTGAAATCGTTCACAAGACGAGTGGTTCTTATGGCCATTTTGGCTGCTGAACATGAATACAGCATGTTCTTGTGCATAAAATTAATTTTTGACCTGGTTCAGTAGACTTGTCAATAGGAAATATCATCTTTTCACCCATTATTGATTAGATTTGAGAACAACAGGTGAACCAATCTTTCTGAATAAATTTAGATACAGCGAGTTCCAATGTGTTACTGTTGATGTCAACAACAGCATCAAAAGATCCAACTATTGATTCACGCTGGGTCAAATACGTGTGAGCTAGTTCTCCTATTCTCCTAAAATAGTTTGCTGTGAAACCTAGTCTATTATTCGCCATTCAAGACTTGTTATATAACGATACAGAATGCTGTACATGGCTGGTAGACAGTAAATTTGCAATAGCAATAAGTCCCAGTGTATGTATAGAAGATCCAGGATATGTAGTAATTGGAAGTAATTGATTTACACCCTTCTGTTCCACGTTTTGGCAAACTTTGTCAATAGCATGAGCGACTGCAAGTATTATATGGGTGCAGCATTTCAACATTTTATTCGGCTCTATTCCAAGCTTCTGGAAAAGTACTTTGTACTCAGCTGCCCAATCCGACATCCAGTAGTTGATTTCAGATTTCAGTTCCTCAACTGTAGAATTGCAAGCACAGCTAAACAGTTCCGCTTCAATTCATAAGCCCTAGCAGCATCTTTTCCACTATGACTAATATTCTCCACGTACACTGTAGTCAGTAGGTTTTGGAAATAATGTACACTTTTTGGTCACCATTTTGAAAAAGTCCACTGAAGCAGGTCAAAACATTATTTTATGCCACAAATCTTACTGGATTCATATCCAGTACCCAAAATGGCCATAGATAACACTTGTTTTGAAAAAATGACCATTTTCACCTACCCCTATTATTATGTTTGAGAGATACTCATGTTACATTTAAATGGAATAAGTGATTATACACTGATTTATCCAAACTACTGTTATCATCTTGATTATTATAGTCACAATGCTCCATCCTTTGGTGCCCGTCATATTTGGCAATGTTCTTGGAATTTCAAACCAAATTCTTTATTCAATCCACTGGGGTAAACTGTTCTAGTTCTGATGTCCATGAGAGGATATCTCATATTCGTTTAATATTTTGTTAACTCATCCTTGTGATATCGCTTCTGCTCATGCCACAGAAACAAATATATGAATTTCACTGCCTGACCTAGGGATTGAACCCATTACCACCAGATAAACTGTATACACTTAACCAACATTTACATGGGCATTAATGGGTTTGTTTCTCATTAGATTAGATACTAGATACTCTAGTAACAACTGGAATTCCCACTTCAGATTTAGTGACCAAGGAACAGATGATGAACCAGTACTGATGTGAAAAATTATGTTTAATTAACCTGATTTTCATAATAGAGCATTTTATTCTTTTGAAGAATCTTAACTTTCAATATTTAATGATAATTAGTGTGAAAATGAAATATCCCAAGTTAGTGCATTTGAGCAGTCTTTTATCATTGATATTGATGTGGAAGATATTCATGTTCTTTATCAAACACCTTCTTTCACATTGTATTTCCTACAATTAGCATATTGGCATCAATCATATTTGTTTGTGCTGAGCTGACATGACTACCTTGCTTGATCAAAGGCTGATAATGAATTCTGGTTATAGTGGATTTTCTTGTTAGGGTTATCTGACATTGGGTGAAGTTTGTTTGATCCATTATGATGAAATGCCTCAATATTGCACCGATTTCTCTTGGTACAAGCTGAAAACTGATAAAGGTAGAGATTTCCTCTCAATATGTTTGATGTTATGAGATAAGTAGAATTCCAAGCTTCAGAAAAAGAAGGTAGGCATTTAAACCTCTTGTTTACTTTAATAGTGTATTGTAGTGTTTATAAAGCCTAGTTGCTAGCTTTGGTTTATTGCAGATAACAAAGTTGCTGAGTTTTAGGTTTATGTTTTAAGTTACCTTTTCCATTTATATAGTTTTTGCATTATAATGTATGATAATTATAAAGACATTTATTAGTTGAGAAACTATATTTGCCCGGTGCTAGTGTGACCGACTGCTAAACGAGCGGCCTAAATCGTAAATGTGAATAAAGAAATGAGCTCCATGCAGTGATTGAACCTGCATCCACCTTGGAAGAAAACTTATACACATGTTCTGCTCTACTGATTGAGCTAACAAAACTCTCATGGTAGGCAGAAGTCTTTTAATCTTACACTTTGCTGGCTTCACCATTCTCATGTCCGTATTTTAGGCATGAATATAATGTGGCTCTCTATGTCAACAGCATGAAATCCAATGATGGATAATTTTATATCCGGCAGAATATGATAATTGTAAAAACATTTATTAGTTGAGAACTGCCGCCAGGCAAATACAGGTTCTCAACTAATAAATGTCTTTATAATTCTGTCGGATATAAATATTACCCATCGTTGGATTTCATTATAATGTATGTATTTTGTTAAGTCTTTATATAATATTTATTTGAGTTTTCTAGGGTTTTTTTCTCGATTGGGTGGTCAGTCAAACCGATCACCATGACCCAGTGGTAGATTGCTTGCTGTTAATGTGTGTCATGTTGCATTGTGCCCCTTGCCCACTTTAGCTGTTATGACGCACATGGCGTGATGCCCGGAAGTAATCAGCAGAAATGTGGGATGAAGAGACACAGATGGACACATTGAGAATATATTGTGTTGGAATGAATCCTCTGGATATTACCGATTGCCTCTGGTTCAGTAGGTTGTGGATTCAATACATGGCTGAAACCAACAGATTTAAAAATGGTACTAAATGCCTCACTGCTAAGCACTCAGCATAAAGAGTAGGATTAAGGAAGCTGGAGGAGGATGGGCTTTGTTAGGTTATCTCACCCAAGATTCACTGATACAGGGGACGAAAAACCCTGTCCTGGGTTAAGGGACTAAATCAAAGTATTGGAATAACCAGTTCCTAAATGTTAGTTTTTATTTAATTGGTATTTTGGTTAATGTTGAGTTTATTCATTATACAAATGCACATTTTCATGTAAGCTATTTTATCATTGGTAAGGCAGTCCATGTATGGTTTGGCAAAGGTTATATCATGTTGGTTTTGTGAATATTGAAGTCATGTTAATAGGTGTGGTGCTGAATGTATTTTACAAATAAAGTTACATCTTCTATGAATTTCTGGCCTAGATTCTGTTATATCTGTTTGTCTTTAGTTACAATGTATACCAGTCTATCTCCATGTGCCCAAATAACCCTGACACACACACTTACTAGAACTCATGTTGAAATTAAAAGTACACTTTTGCTTTTCTTAACTATATCTATACTGTGTTTTTGTGTATGCATGCGTGTATCTATACATATAGATCTAGATATATAGAATTATTCATGTATGTAGCAGGTTTTTATATATACACATGCTGCTGCCTGATTTCTTTTCTTAGCAAGAAAAAAAGGTGATCTGAGAAATTAAAAGAGATGCTTTCCATCCAATCTTTTGAATTGTCAACAGCTTGTTTTGTTAGTGCAATCTATGTTTCCTAAGTGTTGGCTTTTAAAACAAGTCTTGATGAAGACAAGAAGATGAATGGTTGAAGCTACAGAATGATCACAGTTTATTTTTTGTTTTGCTGTAATTAATATAACAATTGATAACTTTTCTTACTCATTTGTTCACTTCTACACTAAAGAAATAGAGTAGAAATTTTGAGAAAGCAATCAAAATGTTATACTCCAAAATATACTGAGATGCTTAGAATTGTGGATCTTGTATTTGAAATGCAGCCTCTAAAGCAAAATTGCAGGAAACAAAATCTGTCCTTCCAGTGATATATATGTCTACACAAATGAAAACAATCAATATTGAGAATTAGATTGCAACTCATTTTATCAGTTCAAAGACAGATGGAAATGCTCCCAGCTGCAGATTCTTGGTTGGTTAATATAAACATTCAACTACAAGTGTTCTCATAAGCTTTTGTTAATGGAAAACAGGTTAGTGATTTGAGTGGAATAGTATAGGTGTATCAGAATAATGGTTATTTTACCTCAGGTTTCAGATGCAAACAGTTTAATCATTTTAAATATTCATAATTATATCTATTTTATATATCTAAATAAAAATGTAATTTTTAATTAATTGTTAATTTTTACTTAGATTTTTTAATTAGCATATCATATGAACTTAAATATATTTCAGCTAACATATCCTTTATTAATAGAATTCAAAGATGCCAATAAAAAAATACCAGTGCTCTAATTAAAAGGTATTTGAACTTGAATAGTTTTCTAATTTCTCTCCCTCTCTCTCTCCCTCTCTCTCTCTCTCTCTCTCTCTCTCTCTCTCTCTCTCTCTGTAAGATTAAAGGCCACAGACAAATAACTTTAAAAGAATTATTTACTTAATCTTTCCTGATTCCTATGAGTTAACATTGATCAATAATTAGTGTATATGTTTTTGATCAAATACTTTCAGCTATTTGTTTAGCCATTATCAAGACCAAAGTAATCATGAATGTTATTTGTTTATTTTTAATCAGTTTTTAAATATCTGCATTATGGTGTTTGTATGTTGTGATGACATCACACAAAATAATAGGCGAGTGAAATTTTCTTGGCAAAATGTATGAATCAGATGTGAAATGCATTTGAAATCCCAGTACCTTGATTGAAGAAAATCATATCAAGTTTTGGGTTATTTAATTTAATGCTTCAAGAATTTGAAGCCTTTTTCTTTTGTGGTTAACATGGTACAGTACTCTGTTTACTTTATCCTAAAAGACATTGCTGAACAATATTTCTTAGATCTCTATCACTTTTTAGATGTAACACTCAAAAAATAAATACAAAATAAGAATGTTTCTGGAATGGAAAGTGAGTTAGAAATGAGTAAAAAAAAGTAATCTGAAATCTAGAGTTAATTTGTTCACTTGACACTAGCTCAGTCATGATTTTATAAAGAATCGGACTTTCAGAATCTCTTTATTCTTGATCCATTTGTTTGATATGTTCAGAAGAAAGTGTATGCATAAGATTCTATGAGAAAAAATATTGCCGAAAGGTCTTATAAAAATATTAAATAAAGAAGTAGTTACCAAAAGATAAATAGCTTCTAAGATACTTAATGAAAAATTCATATTGCTAGCAACATGGTTGCTTTTACCCAAGATATTATTACTGCTTGTAAAATGAATGATAAGAACAATAATAATCAAAATAAAACTTAAGCAATTCTGGTGTATTGGTTGGAAAAGGTGTTTTAGTTAAGAGCTTTGGAAATTAGATAAAGCCAATCTTGATGTAAAGAAAATGACAACAATAGATGTAATTTTGTTTAATGCATTAATATAATGCATTAACAAAGGTGCTTACAATTAGCCTTTTTATAATGATAATAGCAGAAATTTTCACACACGATTTATGCATTATTTATCCAAAATTCCTGGTCTAATTTAGTGATTTGGAAATGGACAGGAATGAAAAGAAGACTCTATTTTGTTTGCCTTGTCTCATTCAATGTATCCTATATAAACAATACAGGAAATAAAAGTACATTTTACCCAGAAATCCTAGTTTGGACACCATAAACACATAACATTTATTTGTAGCAGAGATAAATATAGTCTCATCATAGAAATGTTCTTCAATTCTATTTATCAGATTATCAGTTTATATAAATT
>VCCN01004667.1:4040788-4056319 GCA_006491835.1 Architeuthis dux
TCTTTATAGAAAAAAGATATCTATAATGTTAAAACATATTGTCCAAAGATCAGTTCAGGAAATATTTGAGAATATTGCCCAACTAAATTATAGGATTATTGTTCAAATTTAGTTTCTTCTGTGTTTCAGTTTACTGTTTTATATTTGCTGTTTCTGTTCTGTTCTGAACAAAGATTTGTAAATTTCTCTGTGACATCAATTGTTTCAAGCTTTCACTCTATCAAAACTCAAAACCAAACAGCTTGTATTTTAATATATAATTATTTTTTACCATTTAAAAAGAACAAAATAAGAACAGCGTTTATTGATAAAACAAATGAAAAGTTGACTTAAATACTAAAAGGAACACATAGTGACAATAGCTGATTTGAGTGAGTTGATCTGTTTACATGACAAGGAAATTCAAATGGAAATTAAAGTTTTCATAGACCTGCATTTGATTGATAAAGAGATAATGATCAAACTTGACACCTTTTTGCATCAGTTTTCTGCAGGTAACACAGACAGGAATCCCATAACGGGACTTGGTAGAAGAGATTGTCAGTAGCAAACTATTGCTGGGCGTATGACATACCCTGCAAAAAAGTTTCCATTTGAATAAAATTTCAATTAAAAGACATATGACCACTCCCTGCATTGAACATATGTATGATTCAGTAGAAGTTGCTTCTCACCTGTAAATCTGGTTATGAATATTAAATGTTTTTACTTAGTCTCGATTCAACAGAATTGTGCTAAACATGAATAGTTCCAATTATAAGTTACTTACACATCACATCAGTTATCTTATAATGTAACCTTATTCTGGTCTTTTCTTTGTACAGTCTACACTCTCTTAAACCTTTTCAACTCAGAGCAATTTCTTTTTAGCAGTTAAAATATGCGTTGCAACTTCTGAAAATGGTCTTTTTCCAAATGTATTCAAATAAATTGACAAAACGAACTGAAAACCAACTTAGAATCACACAGAGATCTATGGAAAGAGCAATGCTAGGATAACTCTAAGAGATAGAAAAAGATCAACATGTATCTGAGGGAGGACTAGGATGAAAGATATTATACAAATAATTAAACAACAAAAATGGAGATGGGCTGGGCACTTAGCAAGAAGAGATGACAACAGATGGAGCAAAAGTTATAGACCTTCCAGTACTTTTTTTTTTTTAATAAAGGTAAACAGAATTTATTTGTTGAAGGATTAATCTATAGAATGTGTAAAAATCAATGAAAGCCTGAATGTATAAGTAAAAAAGTAAAGAGTGGGAGTGGGGAATATTCTCATAAAAATTCTTTTCTTCTCCAAAATTTGGAATGGAAAATGCTTTTTAAAAATGTTGTCCTTTAATGTACTGAAAATGTTATTAAAATCAGATAATTTGTTGAATTTTGGAAGATCTTATTTTATTATAAGTTATAAAATATTTTGTCAATTTTCTGAGAAACACTTGAATTTTAGATTGCAGTGGAAAAATATTAAGTTTGTTGTGCTTCTCAAACACATCTGACAAATACAAATAGCATTAAAAAACATTTGTCCTTTAATACCGAAAATGTTATTAACTCAAATAATTTGTTGAATTCTGGAAGATTTTATTTTACTATTATTTATAAAATTCTTTGTTTACAGAAAAATGTTTCAGGCTGTCAATTTTCTGAAAAATATCTGATTCTTTACAGTAATTCTTTTCATGAAAGCTTGAATTTTAGATTTCAGTGCAAAAATATTAAGTTTGTTGAGTTTCTCAAACATATCTGAAAACAGAATGGGACAATTTAGCCGATTGGGTGTAGGTACAGTCATTTGGGAACCAAATTTGGCGCAAGCCCGTTTGGTGACAGACATTTTGGCATTTGGAAAAAGATGTTGATTGATTCATCATCATTCAACAGTGAAACTTTGAAAAGCTTTAAAACTGAAAATGTAACTTTATTGAAAAATAAAAACATTTAATCACTAAATAAGTGTAATGTAGCTTCGTTTAAATCATTTGGTAATTATGAGCATGGCTTTTGAAATATTTTAAACTAATTAGAATTTTATTGAATTTTTGAAAGTCTTTGGAAAAAATCTCAGAGGGACTATATCTTTTTACATTTTCTACATTTTTTTACACTCGTGTATAATGCTAGCCACCGAATTTTGACCCTGACTTTTTATATTAAATTTCATGTACTATACACGAATAAATACGGTACGTTTTTACTTTCAGGTAAAAAACATACCCTTAAATGACACCTAATGAATTAAAAAAAAAGATCATTAAATTTAACACAAAAGAGATTGTTGAATACCTGATCAAATTAATATCTAAAGCAAGAAATTACATGTACTGTGTATTGTGTGGTATTTTTAATAAAATAAGTAATATTTTTATTTATTTGATTTATATTTAAAAAATAAGTAATCAATTTCCATTAAAAAAATATGGAGTTTTTGTTGTATCTGATTTTTATTTTCATAAATTTAAGTTGTTCATAAAGCTATCAAATTTTCATTATGGTTTCAATCTAAACTATATACTAATCATCATCATCAGCCTTTTAACATCTGTCATTGGACATAGACCTTCCCCAAGATTAGCCAGATCTCTCGGTCATGGGTGTCGCAGAGCCAATATTTTCTGTACTTGTCTAAATCGTCACACCATCTTATTTTTTGCTGGCCACAATTTGGCCCATGAGCTTTGTCTGACATTCTTTCAACATGACCAACCCATTGCCATTTGAGTTTTCTAATGGATTCTATGATAATAACTAATATAATATGCTCTCTTGTGATCTCTTCATGTGATGTTAACCCATAAGAACTGTGACACCGGTGTCACAGACAATTTAATTGATCTGCACAGTTTCTTATATAATATTATATTTTATCCTTGATTTTAACTCATGAAATGTACTAAGTGACATCTACTGAACATCCTGGTGCAGTCATGTGACTGTGTATCAATTTGCCTACCCATAATCCCACATAATGTTCCTTCAAGTAGAAATGGGTCTGAGTTCTTATCGGTTAAGCATGATCCTTTCTTGTGCATGTTGCATGATCTTAGTTTGAGAGCCAATTTTCATTAGATTCCATGTTTCAGCTCCATAGGTGACTATCAGGAGGACGCATTGGTTACAGACCTTTCTTTTTAATACTAATGGGATTTTCTTGTTCTTGAAGGTTGAGCTTGATTCTTTGTTTGATTTCTTCTTCTTTTGAGGGTTTCATGGAAATCCGCTGTCCCAGGTAGATGTAAACAAAAAGGCATGAACCCCCCGCTCCCCAGCTATGGGTGTAATAACAGTGCAGACAGTGCTCTATAGCTTTGGTTGGCAACCAGTCTTGGAGAAGCACAACTCGGAATTCAATACCAGAAGTGGAATCCGCTCCCACCTCCAACTATGGGGAAAAGTAGCCAAAATAAAAGTTGGGGGATGGAGGCTGGCAATTCCACCTTGTTAAAAACCCACTTGCCAAAAGATGATTGAAGTACAAGCTGAGGCACTGTTCGAATCCAGGACTAATATTAAGATAAACAAAGGAGAGAACAGTCAATTATAGATTTAAATTTCATAAACCACAGTCTGAGCAACACAATGGATGGGTGCCAGATAGTCTGAATTTACTTTGTTATCATCATTGTCTATATTAAGAAATGTAAAAGTATGCCAACTGGCGCGAGCACCTACAAAACAATTTAGAGAGAAGAAAAACATATAATAAAAATTAGCAATAACCTAAGCAGTGAATATCTACATATCTATATAACCGAAATGTTAGACTGCTGATTGTCTTTCAACACCAAATATACACACATTAATGACGGAGATAAGCCTGTCACCTAGCAAAAAGAGATGACAATAGATGGGTGGAAAGACTAACCGATTGGTGCCATGGGACAGTAAACGCAGTAGGAAAAGACCAGTCACAAGATGGAGGGACGAGATAGAAAGGTTTGCTGGTAGGACGTGGCGGAGGTTAGCATAATCTAGGTCGTCATGGAGGGATATTGGAAAGGCCTTTGTCCAGCAGTAGACTTATGATGGCTGCTGCTGATGATGATGATGATAATGATTAAGCTTAGGGAAGAAATGTAGATATACTCTATGAAACAGTCTGTCGCAATTACATACATAAGTGTTATTTCTATAAATCTACTTCCCTTTTTCACTTTTTTGTTGCTTGATTAATTCATTATTTGCATCAAATATAATGAAAAAGTAGCTTCCTATATCTAAGAATAAGAGTTTTGTTTTTAGTCAACAGTGTATCTCTGTTGAAACATTGGATTAAGTTTCTCTAAAAGAGATGAGAAATCATAGTGGATTTATGTTTCATTTATATTCACTTTTCTTCTCCTTCTTTTGCATTCTGCTATGTGGGGACTCTACTCATAAATAGAACATGAATCTTTACATATATGTACAGACATAAAAACTTATGATAATGAATTGGTAAGGGTTTCTTTGATTTGTCGTGTTTCCTTGTTTTTAACTGTGTAATAATTTAAATGAATGATTATTTTGCAACCATTGGAGTGTGTAGATTTACCCGCTAAAAAGTAATTTTCAAGAACCTACTTTTGACTGGATTTTCTTCCAACCTGATTGATCTCTTTCATAAAATGTTGAAGTATCTTAAAGTAGCAAAGTCCTAACTGCTGACTTATTCAATTATTTTCTAACTTTATTACTTTAGCAGCATCTCAGACAAGTTTACAAAGTGACCATATTAATGGGATCTTGAAGGATGTAAAAAGTTGAACAGTATGAATAATTAAAGCAACTGATGTTCTTTTCTTTAAGTAGGACATACGTCTTTTTTACCCTTACACTGAGAAAATAGCTAGAGATTGGTAGACCCGAGGGGCTTGGCTCCCTCCAACAATTAGTAAGATTTGTTATTGTATAATATCAGTAGAAATGCAGTAGGTGAACTACTATTTATAAAGATTTTGGGGGCTCCCTCCATTGGGGACTCAGTGGGGAGGGGGGGCGTTTTCAAATCGCCACCTCCCCCACCCACCCATTAGCTATGCTTCTGGTTGAATACCTTATCATTTTACCATTCTGGCAGGTGCTTACAACAAAGTACGTCTTGAGATTAAATCTCTATTTTCTAAATATCTTTTTGCATGATCTTCGATAATCTCAGAAAATCTTATGAATAATGTATTAGAAGAACTTGAAAATAAAATGATTTCTTTGTTGATTCGTGTGAATATTATTGTAAGTGCGAATGTGATTTATGTAAATATTATTGTAATAAAATCCTCCAAGTGAGGCAAATAGCAATTACTGACAAAAACATCTTCATGTGTTATTACTCATAGTTATATTTTCAAATGTTTCAGTTTTTTAAGTTGATCTGGTTGGATATGTATGACGTGTACAGGCCACGCTTGTTTTTTTTAAAAATTCAGACTTTTTTTTAGTGATCAACAAAAAGACATTGATCACATGATGGTTTCTATTGAGTTACTAACCATATTGATTTGACCAAGAAACAACATCATAATATGCACAGTAACAATTATAAATGATATATATTTACTTTCAGATTTTGCATATAAAAGTTTTACAGAGTTTTTCTGTGAACCCCCAAAAATGTATTCCTGATTTGAACATTTTTGTTCAAGACTACTTATAAATTTCCAAACCATTTTTCATTCAGCTGCGTGATGAAAAAATAGTTGAAGTTTTAAATTATTTTTTAATCTATTCACAAATAACTTTTCTATGAGATAAATATTAACATTTATTACAAAGGAATAAAATTAAGTTTTTGGATGTCCTTTGAATATTCCTAAAGATTGAACATGTTTAAATATAAGCAAATACATCTTAACATAAATTAAAAACATCCTTAAATAATTTTATAACAAATAAATATTTTTCTGAATGTCAGAAATATTAAACCATTTATAAATGATGCATACTGATATTGATAAATTTTAGCTTTTGGTAATGAATAAAATGATATGAGAATTCAATTAAATTTCAATTATTGTTAAATGTTTTAAAATTATTTTTTAAACAGAGGCATAAATGTACATGCTTGGGTCCATACAGTTTAGAATAATGCCTTGAAGAAAATAATGTGAATGTGTATAACTCTTTTAATTCTAAATATGTAATATAATGTAAGAGCCACGTCAACTCAAAAGATATGTCAACACAAAATATAAAATTATTAATGTATTAAAAACCATCAATTTGTTTCATTACACCTTTAGCTGATGCTAAACATTTAATTTTTGTCTCTCTTTACATCGTATTTGGCCATTTCAAAAGAAAATTGAATGTGTGTCTTTTCACCACAGGGTTTTTGTGCAGCCACTTCAGGCTTGATTTGAGGTATTTGGGAAATTAATGAATATTTTAATATTCAAATGTCTTACAGTATTTCTCTTTCATGATTTGAAAATATTTTTATAGTTTCATCTGATTTATCATAAATAATCTTTTTCTGTAGTTCAGCATGAAATTATCTTGTATACTTTTTTAATTTAAAAATTCTTTGAACTGAATTGCATTCTTGAATATTCTTATATATTCAGCCAAATACACTTGTTTCTCCAGTTTTACTTATAATTTTCTTTGTTCCTTTTAATACTGACACTTCCATTCTTATATTTTGTTTTTGGACATTTTCTGCTTCCATATAATGTTCACAAATAATACATTGATGCATTTTTAAAAATCAAATTACCTTTTTAATTGTCCATCTTATTTTTTGTTTATCACCAAAATCCTCTATTCATTTTCTCTTTTCCTTTTCTCATTTCTACTGGCTGTGTTTCCTATTTGAAGAATAAAGCCCAGGTGAATAAAACATTCCTATTTGTACCTGTTTGTATTCTGTAAGAAAAGCATGTTTCTCTATTTGTGCCAGCTATGATGTATATTCAAAAGACTCACTGTTTGTATAATAATTATTGCTTTAATTATACAGTAATGCTAATTAATCTGAAAGAAAATTAAATATTGCTGTGTTAGTGTAATATTGTATGCATTTTGTTCAATGTGTTCAACTTGAGATTGTTAAAGCTGCGCTAAGTCCTATATTGATACATTTCAGTCTCTTTGATAATTATAGATTGTTACTGTTTATTATTGATGCTATAAGAATGTAATAAATAACCAGCTATCAGTATTTGTCATATGTTTATTAATATTTTGAATTGACTGCCCATGTAGTAATGTTGTACATGTTTCCTTTGTATTTCTGCCAAAATAATATAGCTAATTGCATCATCGGTTTAGCTTTAGTGTACATGTTATTCAGTCCGATGTAGAACTATATGTGCTTGTGTATTTCTATGCAATATGATGTAAAATATATGCTTTTGTAAATTTAATTATACACCAGCCTTGTAATGTTGTTGACTTAATGCTAGTTATGATGTTAGACAATGTTATTGTTGTTGATAAACTGAATATCTGCATAAAAATACATAATTTTTTTGATATTGATTCCGAGTAAATTTATTCTGCCCAGTAGCACTCTTATTGATACATGAAAATATATACTAATATTGTGTCTTATTCAGAATACTTTTTTCTCTAGTTTACTTTTAAAGACTTTGTTTGCTATACATACATGATTTTGTTTAATGTTATAATAGATTGCTTGTACTGATGCAGACCCTATTCCACACACAAACACAGATCAGTATCAAAGCTTATGCAACAGGATAGCAATTGTGAGTGCATATCTACATTCAGTTCAGACAAAACAACTCACGGAGAAATCTATAAACAAAATTAATAAAATAAGACTATTAAGCAAAGAAAAACAAAGGTACTTTGCTAACCAACCTGTTAGGCTTTTATCTACAGCTGTTAGTCTTATCAACCACACAGAGCTGCAATATGATTTTACTCAACATTTTTCACTAACTTATATGTTTATGTTATTTTGGTTCTATTAAAACAATTTAAAATATTCAAGACATTTTTCTGTCTTTAGCTAGTCAGATATATAACTCAGAAATATCAAAAGCATGAACTGAAAGTCATATTAGGCTTAAATCATTTTGTCCTTTTGAAATCATTTTCTTTGCAGTTTTCAGTTGTTGTCCAATGAAAAGGGAATAAAACTGAAGCAGTCATCAGCTAGGTAAAAACTAGTCAAAATTAATTTTAAAAAAAATAAAAACTAGTCAAAATTAATTTTAAAAAAAGTAAAAACTAGTCAAAATTAATAATAAATATATTGTGTTACAATACTTCATCCAATAATAAGAATAAATTAAATATCTTCTGAACTTGTCTAAATCGTCATGCCATCTTATTCTTTGCTGGCCACAATTTTGCATATAATCTCTGGGGATCCACATTTTGAGTTGTAATGTCCAGTGGTTGTCTGACACTCTTGCAACATGGCCTGCCTATTGCCATTTGAGTTTTCTAATGTTTTTGTGATATCTCTGATCCCTGTTTGTTCTCTATATGTATGTATGTAAAAGAAAACTCTTCATAATGTTATTGATATGGAGTAAATTATTGGGATTGCTTGCCTCATCGCTGAGATAGTTGTATATTTCTGCCATCACTATAAGTTGGTATTCAACCCCAGGTAAAAGCCAAGATTTGAAATTCTGATTTTCAATGCAGGCAGATCATTTTTCCCCAATTGAAACATTAGCACAAACAATCTTTAATCTCTATTTCCTCCATTTGACCTCAGCTAAACTTTGCAAATCTCAATATTGAGGAAACAGTATTTTGTATACTCAATTGAAAATAGGATTTCAAAATTATACAAAAGTTATGAAGTTAGTCTCCGACTATTGAAATTGACTATACAGAAAAGGCTTTGACATGGTACAAGATATTTTTATTGCCTTATAACCAACCAAGATAATGTCTTATCAGTCTTCACACTGTTAGTTATTGCCAAATAATGTGCTATAACTTCGGTGTGTTTTGCCTGGTGTGAAACAACCAATCACTGACCATAAAAATAGTCTCACATTGAATATTGAGACTATTGTTAATGACACAGTGACTAAATACGAAAAGGTTTGACTAATTTTAAAAAATATGTTGGTTACATTAAACAGATTCATGTTTTTTTATTTATACATATGTCACATTATCTGCACTGAAATAGGAGTTATTTCATCTGTGCCAAGTTTTACAGACACACACACGCATTCATATTGCATTTAAAATATTAGAATTTAGTATTTTAAAAATTGAAGATTCTGAATTATGATATCAACTTTTGTTCAGACAATCTAATCTCTTCTTCCCATCTTTGTTGTTGACACAACATTTTGGACAATTCCTTCTACAGCTATCTTCAGGTGTTGAATGTAATATCTATAAGGAAAGAAATTTTACACCTGAAGAAGGCTGTAGAATGAATCATCCGAATTGTTGTACAATACAAAGATCGTGAGAAGAGATTAGATTGTCTGAACAAAAGTTATAGACAGAATTATGATATTATACATTTTGGACCAAAAGGATTTTCTATTGAAACAAATCCACCTTGTGTCTAATATTGTTTCTTTAGATATATTCACTATTACATAAGGCTTCCAGCTGAAGATAGTGCATTTTCAGGGCTAATAAGCCAAGTACCTTTTTTTTTCTTACTTCACATGTCTTTGTTCCATTTCGTGGGTTGGTTTTCCTTATTTTCTCAGTGCAGTTGACTGCCTTTCCTATCTATTAAATTCATTTTATTGATAATTATGCTTGTTAACTGAACATAATATCAAATAATATTTCAAGGTGGGAAAAATATCTTGAAATTTACTAAAATAACTGTTTTATAATAATTTTCTCATCCATGTGATATTATTCTTTCTGCTGCATACCATGGGAAAACTAATTATTTTGTTCCAGAAATGTATCTAAAAATGAGATAGTATTGCTTTTTGAAGACCACTATTTTTTCACAAAAATATTTATGACTGGGCTTTTGAAAGCAATACTAAATTTAAGCATTTTATTTGAACTTACTATTATCAATATATTAGAATTTGTTATTGCTTAAAATATTACCAATTTAGCTGATTGCATATGATAATGATTCAGTTCAAAAGTGTTTGCAGTATCACTTGCACTCATCACAGTATTTTACTATATTGAAAGTAATTTTTTTTAATAATGTTTTGAGCTGTATTTATTCTTACAGCAAGATATGAAAGGCAACATAAATCTTGTTGAAATAATTTTTATCCTGTTTATCTTAAAATTGTTCTTATAATCAATAAAAAAAAGATATATGTATACTTAGTTTCTTCAATAGATCATTGAATGTTTATAATTAATAATAACTTTGTTCAACCAATATCTATAACAAAACATTTTGTTGTTGAGTAATGACTTTCCAGAGCAATGAAACCAAGAAAACTTTCAAAACAGAAATATTATGTTCTGTGTTTTAGGAAAAAATGTATTGCTACAACTTGCTTAATATTTCTGTGTATTTATCAGTTTTAAATAATTTCAAAAAGAATCAAAAATACATCAAAATAACAGATTATTTTTATACTTATGTCATTTTCTTGTTAGGGTCTTCACGTTGTATCTGTTCATAGTTTTTGAGAATCTGGAGAAGAAATTTGTAAAATTATGAATCCGTCTTGGAGCATTCAGATAAAATATTTTTCCCTAGACATTTATACATCTTCAGTGGGCAATGTTTTGATCTAATCTTATTAACATTTGATTATTTCTACCAGGGTCAGCTCTAGGGTCCCTGGAAAGCTGAACTTTGGCACCCTTTAAAGTATAGTGTTATTTTATATTCCTAAAATAATCTGACTTAACATCAAGGAATTCTCTTATTTTGACTGTTTTTAATCTGTGTTATTCATTCATTTTCATATTTTTCCATTTGTTTTTGGAAAGTCCTATTGTCTCAGACACATGACAATCACCCCCTAACACTTGGTGCCTCAGGCGATTATCCATAGCCAGCCTTGATTTCCACATGAAAAGTGCTCTATCATTCTCTGATAATGAGCAGATGATTGCTGATCAGTATATTGTGGATATCAAACAAGTAAAGTAATTCACAACGGTTATCTAAAAAATTACTGTAATAAGAATTGTAGCTTGTTTGTGTTTTTTGGTATATAATTTTCTTGGTAAATTTTCAACTGTAAAAATACATCATAAACAACACTAAAGTATTATGATGAAAAATTTGTCTTGAGCAATTCACAATATATACAATTAAATGTTTCCTGAAGATGCAAGTCAAAATACTTCAAAAAACATTATGAAATGCACACGACTGGTTTTTTTCTACTATATTTTAGCATTGAAACTAAACTTTAGTATTTAATCTTTGATAAAATTATCAAACAATGCTGAAGGTTAAAAACAAATGTTTACATTTTCAATTGACTTGATTAACTAATAAGATTAAAATGTTTTTTTAGCCTTAAAAAGTCAGTGAAAATTTACCATTGATTATCCTTGTTCCTTGTGAGAAATAGGAAGCAATGATGACAGAAAAACATATATTCAAAAATATGTATATTCTTTATTGTAAAAAAACAAAACAGATTTCAATCTATTTCCTTTAGTTATATTCATACAAGTATTTATTGGTTATGTAAGATAATATTATTTGGTACTTAGAATTAGAAACTGCCAATCAAAACTGTCAACATAGGTTTCTTCAGTTTTTAAGCTTGTCTGGCTGGCTATGTATGTATGTATCATGCATACAGTCCACACCAATGGAGTTTGAGGTTAATTTGCAATGTAAGTTTATGCTAAATCGGCCCCTTAGTTTGTGTCTGGCAGTGTTCACCCTTGTTTTTTTTAAAAGTCAGACTCTTTTAGTGATCACTACCCCACAAAATGTAAGAGAAGTAATTCATTCATTGATCACCCCTGTTTCAAATTTTTTAATTGATCATACCCAACACAGCAAGCTGTCAAAAGATGTTGGTCATGAGATGGTTTCTAATGAGTGACTAACCAGACCTGTTTTTAATATATTTTTAACACCACTTACTTTTTTTCTAATTGCTTGATGCACTTCAGCAAAATAATAACCATTATTGCTGAGCTGGGATTTTATTCTCCTTTTCTTCCTATTCAACATCATTCAGAGTAGAATTCATGTTTATACAATTAACCTTTCATGAAGGCTTTTACACTTTTACACTTTTAATTTTTTCATTAGATTTATTATTGCTTACCTCAGCTAAGTAGAGTTTTACTTGAATACAGCACACAGATTCATTGCAAGCTCAACATATTTGTAATGAAAAGTGCATTGTATTATCCTTGGTTGTATATGTTCTGAGAGAAATATATCAGCATAAAATTACAAGGTCTGCCCACAAAGTATCTAGTCATTAATGAATTAATAGTCTAACTAGGGGAATGGTGCCTTAGTCCACTTCAAAGTACTCCCAGTGAGACCACACACACTAATCCCAGCATCCTTTCCACTTTTCAAAACAGTCCTTTTGGGGGATTGTCATCAGCTGCATTGTCACATTCTCCTTAATCTCATCTACGGTCTGAAATCTCCTCCCTTTCAATGGCAATTTTAGCTTTGGGAAAAACCAGAAGTCACAGGGAGCCAAATCTGAACATTAGGGAAGCAGACAAACCTGGGTGATGTTTTGCCAAACTCCCTTCACAAGACCTGAAGAATGGGCAGGCGTATTGTCATGATGAAGCTTCCTGTCACCATGCAAAGATCCTCTATCAAATTCTATTAAACAATAGTCTGTGTAATTCTCAGATCTTCTTCTAATTCTTGCACTGTTGATTGCCGGTTTTGAGTTCTGTTTGTTGAAGGTATTCCAGGATGTGGATCGCTTTCAATAGATTCTTGGACATGTTTGAAGCATTTATCAATGTTTTATTTGGGCTTTGTTCAGTGACTCATCTCCAAAAGCCATCTTAATCATTTGAATAGTTTCTGCTGATGAATGTCCAAGTTTCAATTAAAACTTGATGCATATTTGCTGATCTACTCACTCATTGTGAATGCAACATTCAAAAAGTACACAAGCTCTATCAATGGCATCTCACAGCCAACTGAGTTCAGGTAAAGGACTGGATTTCATATGCTGATTTTCTAAGCTGATAGGCCCTGTCCACTTGATAAATTGATACTGCACAATCTTTCTCGTCTTTTGTTGGGCAGTGATCACTAAAAATAGGTCTGAATTTTCAACAAACTAGTGACCAATTTAGCATAAACTTACATTGCATATTGAAACCCCTTCAAAAAACCTATTTAGGGAGGGGATTTTCAAAAACCATTTTCCCTACTCATTGAGGGGAGTGTGAGTGCAAAATTTCAAGTTTCTATTATGAGCAGTTAGGGCTGGGCGAAGTCTGGATACATAAGTACATAGATACATATAAATGTCAGAACACATGAATAACCTAAACCCAGTAATAAACCAGTGTTGTGGGTAGCAGCGATTAATAAATACACTAAGTTAGGTATTTACTTTGAAAACCTTCTCTCTTGTAAACTATATTATCAACTAACTAATACTTACTAATCATATTATATGATCAATGATTAAAATTATCAATATTATTCATAAACATTCATGAGAAATATTAACATTTTATTAAGGGTATTCATACTTAATGTCTTATTTAAATTTCCACAGTAAATCTCAAGTTCACTTGAGAATAGCACTTAATTTTGTTTTACCAATTTCTTCTGGTTCATTGCTCAAATATTGTTCATAGGCATTGGTTGAAGCAAGTTTTTTGACAGTAGATGTGGTACCCTTTTTATATTCAAAGAGGGGTTAAGATTTCTTAGATGCAAGGCCAATTCTTTTCACAACCTTTTGCAATTGTTTTGCTCCCTTTCTATAAGATTTATAATGAAAAATTATGCAAACATCAGTGAAAGACTGAACAAGAAACCAACTATATTGTTGGAAGAAACATGGTATGATGAGCCACCTTCTGTTATAGAACATTTCCATGACAAGGTGAAAATGAATAAATGAAAATGTTGAAAGAGAGTCTGCAGAAAGAACATAATGGATCTGCTTTGTTTTCTCTTTTTGAACGTTCTGCAAATTATTTTACTCATGCTAAAGAAACAGTATCATATTATAATGTCAAACAAACAGGGCTAAATAGTTACTCACAAAAATACATTTTGAGCAAGACAATAACAAAAGATTTTGATGAAAATAATGACCTTGCCATGCACACATATTTGGAGAGGAATTATATCTTTGTTTAGCATCTCGTTATTGGTCTTTAGTAAAAATACAAATATTGGCCAATAAAAACATTTACTTTAACAGAAACACACATACACAAAGATACACACATTAAAAGTAATTATGTACTCTTTATTTCTGGTTATAAAAGTAATGAAAGGACAGAATTGGATTATATTGTTATATTGGTTTAAGACTTTGCAGAGAAGAATATTAGATGTTGTGTATGTAATACATGTATGACACCAAGGTCAATATTATTAAAAACTTTGTTTGATTTTACCAATAAGTTACATACAAATTGATTAGCAAAAATATTAAAACCATACAAATCAACTCTATGATCACCAAACATGACCAGTGAAAGTTGTAAAAATAAACAAGTTCTGCAAAAAGAAGATTCCTGCATTTGTAAATCTCATATATTTTCTGCAATATGCATACATATCTGGATTATCAAAATTTAATTTTAACAGTTAAATCGAGGAGAAACATTTTATTAGAGCAATTTCTTACAATATTTGTTTAACAAAGCTCCTCTAAAAGAAAAGCTCTTTCGACATATATTATCTTGTTATGAATCTGTGAATTTATAAATTATCATGACTATCCATTAAACCCATAAGAGTATTATAAACTGCACAGGAGATGTTGAAAATGGCCTAAACAGCCGTAACATCTGCATCAGGCATACACAAAATGGAACTACGTTCATAAAAACATTCATTTTAAAATTTTAAGGGTTTTTCTTTTTAAAATTTGCAGTTTTTGAATTTTAACATTTATAATGTCCAGAACACTGAAATTGAAAATAATTTTCATTTTCATAGTCTATTGTATAAACTGCACAGTTTTTCCTTTTTCACAACTATCAGAATGGGTTGTTTATCCTCAAAAATAGAAAATGCAAATCAGAAAAAATAAAAAATGAATGAATAAAAAGACCTATCAGAATTGAATTTGGTCATTTCTTTTCATTTTCTCTGCAATACAAAAATCAATACTTCAAAGCTATTTTCTGACATAAAATTACTGAAATTAAATTATTACTTTCTTCATGAAAGAAGAACTGTTAAAATACAATTACAACTTTATTCTTTCACTGTATTCTAAATTTGCTATGTTTTAACTAATATCTTTATCCCTGATATTATACATTTATCCTTGAATTTATACAGAGGTGCTTAGGTAATTTTACAATCATGATATTTTGTTCATTCAACATTCACCATATAATATTGCCAGGAGATATTTAGAGAACATGCTTGCCAAAACTTTATATTCTCAAAACAAAATACTTTTAATACAAAGATCCAAAAATTTATTTCAAACCAATTAAAAAGATATA